>JAGDQP010005089.1:33401-62536 GCA_022664845.1 Lepisma saccharinum | reverse complement strand
TTATTATTATTATTATTATTATTATTATTATTATTATTATTATTATTTTGGTTGCTCGAATCCCTTTAAAAATATTTCTTAGTATTTATATCCCTTATATAAGAATAGGTACAAACGTGTATTCTCTTATGTTTTTCCCGACCGATTAATTAAGAGCGGCGGCCATTTTTATATTGCAGTGCATGCAAAAAATTGTGTGTGCAGACTTTTACGGAGATTGTATATCTGCGGACTGGTTTATATCATGTCATTCAAACAAAAACATTATTTTCTCTTTAAAGTCTTCTTGATAATTTTAGTCCTCTGCATGAAAAACCTAAAACGTAATCGAACTGGTCAAAATGCTACCCAAATGTGATTATCGAAAAAGAACCAACTCAGGTTTCAGGGTGATTTTTTTCGCACGGAAAGGATTGAATGTCACAGTTGATATTTTCTACACTATTACATATTAAAGTATGTTGAAAGTATACAAAATACGAACGCTGACGTCTGCTTCCTTAATTGAAGATGTTATTCGGGAAAGGGCCCAAGTTCAATGAAATTATTTTTTTTTCAGGAGACACCAACAACGTTGTAATAGTGGTACCATGAAAGTTAGCGAAATAATTTTGATCTGAACATAGCTGAAGAGAATTTTGCCAATTGTACTACATACATGTAAAATTAGTTGTTGAAAATTATTTTTGGGGGGCGCTTCTCCGGCTAACACCTGCTCTTTGGAATAAAAAGGTAAAAATTCCATAAAGACTGTTATATCATGTAATGGTAGCCTCTCAAAACTAACAGTCCGCAGTGACATCTGGAAGTACCCAACACAAATCATTGATCACAACATCTGTACATTCTTCTAACATTAGACCTACACGTAGTGTAAGTGTAATCTTAGAAAGCTAAAACTGCAAAATTCGATTACATTGCATTTTGAATTTATTAAACACCATGGCTTTTATAACATCGATTGACTGACGTAATAGTGGATCTCAAAACTCGACTGTAGCTCAGTTAGAAGAGCATTTCCGTAGCATCCAGAAGGTCCTGGATTCGATACCAGCGACCGATCACCCTGAATAGTTTCGCAGTCACTCCAGGCAAATGCCTTGATAGTACCTTGAATTTATGCTCTAGTCGACTCCTTCCCCATCTTTTCCGTACCCTATCCCGACTTGAGTCATAGATGCCTAAAAGTCATAGGTAAATATTAAAATTCATTTCCCATCATTCTACAGTGTCCATTTCATGAATTAGTTTGCTCATTTTGTTTGGCTTATTTAATTTATATTGTATGGATTGAACAGGTAGCTATGGTTTAAGCACATCACGAGTCTAAAACTTCGCGACGAATGTCACAAATTTGGGACTTGGGCTACTTTCCAAATCACATGAATATTAATTATACACTTTCATGTGGAAAGAGTAGGAGTTGGGGCCCTCTTTTTGGCACAGATATCAGCAGTTATATAAAGCACCAGAATTAGCAAAAGATTAGAATCGGTAAAATGTGGACTTTCCCGAATAAGGTTTTCAATTGTATACGGATTTTTGAAAATCTAAAAATTCTTATTTTGTGCGTATTGAAGGCCCAATATCTCTGGTGGGACAAATTGTACAAATCAATTCTTCTGGAACGTTTTACATTTATGTCAGTAGAAACTACAGTATAAATTTCAATTTTGATATTTGATAAAGATAAGATAAAATGAATTTTATGGGCGGTAACAGCACTATGGTTTTGATATTTGAGTTTGAAGGAGTTACACATTTGTAAGCTAAGAATGAATAATGCTCATGTATCCTTTCGTATGAACATTGAAGTCCCTTGTATCTAGCGGAAGACCAGATAAATATCTATTTTTTTTCTCACGTTGTACACTTATGTCAGGAGAAATTACTATAGAAATTTTTATGCTGATATTTGATTTTGAAGGGAGTTACAGATTTGCAAATTGGTGATGAATGATACTCATGCACGCCTTAGTTTGAACATTGAAGTCATTCATTCTGTAACTCCCTTCAAAATCAAATGTCAAAGTTGAAATTCCTACCGTAGCACTCATAACTTTGAGGCAGAGATTTAAATCGTATTATCAGGATAGATGTTTCGATCTTGATCGATTTGAATCAGAGAATCAAATTGTGTATTGACCACACACGTGATGGATTGCTGCAGAGCCTGACTGAAACCAATTTTAATATTAATGGGCAATCCTTAACGACATTCCAAGTAGTGTCGTCCAATGTATAGGAAGCTGAAAAAACAAACGCATATAAGGTATACCCACTTGGATAATCACGATAAGTAATGGTGTGGCCCCCATTCTGATGAAATATGCATGTGCTGAAAAACAACGTATGGTTTGACATAATGGAGAGTGAAGGTGAATTGCAGAGACATTTGCCTGCAAGGGTAACGTAAGCGGAACATACCTAACTGTATGGGGGGGCAATGTGAAGTCATATTTCGCTAACCGCATGAAGCGCTTGGTATTAACCGAAAAAGAAAAATTGGTGACAGTGGCTTTCTTGCTGGGGTTTCCCGTGCTGGTTTATAACCCAATCGATTACACGTAAAAGTGTTTGTTTCAAAATCTAAAATGGCCGAATGAGTTTTCAGAAAGTTATGACCTAAAAGGGTAGGGAAATTTGGAAAAGGAGCCAAACAAAAATTGACAGAAAAATCCTCATTTCCAAGCCTGATTTTCAAGGTGACACCATGTGTTAAATGTACAGGCGTATTGGATATGCCTGTAAGTGTAGTCGGTAATGGAAAAGGTCTTGCGTTGGCCGGAAGTTGGTCTATCGGGAATAAGCAAAGTGAGGCATCTGAGTCTAATGTGAACTGATGGTGTTTGCCATTAACTAAACCTGTAATTCATGGTAAATTATTTGTGACTAAAAAAGGCAAAGTAATCCGTTGTTTGGTGAGCTTATTCGGTTCTTCCAGTGAAACTGTTTGTTTGTTGACAGTTTCGTGTTTATTACTGTTTTGTTCAGGAACAGGCAAGGTAGCGTCAATCGCCTCATTTTCAGTACTAGATGTAAGCACGGAAGGATGTGTCTGTACTTCTTTGTTTTCTGTACCATTAGCCGGATTTTGTAATTCAGCTTTATGTTTTTGACAAATTTCATCTGATGTAGCCTTTATAACTGTATGGGGAAGCAGTGGCGTAACATCAGGAATACACCCGGTGTTGTGAGTGGGTACCCCGGGGAAATTTACAGTTTTCTTTGTTTGTTTGAAAGTAGGGGAAAGGTGGGATGGCAGGATAGTACTGATATGGGTTTGCTATCATGACTGACGGATTGTATAGTGGTACAAAATTAGAACCTATTGCCGTTACGGGGCGAATAGCGGTGTGGTGACGTATAGCTTTCAGAAGAGCTCGTTTGAGGAGATTTGTTTCCAGAATACTTACGGCTTTGGTTGAAAGACTGTTTCGATTTTCGTTTCTGAAATCTATTTCGTGATTGTCTGTCTGTATTACTGGGTTGAGAATGTGATCTCTGGTTACTTGAAAATGTGACTCGACTCGTATTTTGGGGACTGTACGATCGATCCCTGGGATATGCTCCTGTGAAATATTGAGTGGAACAAGTGCTAGCAGGAGAAACAGATCTAGACGTTCGAGCAGAACATCTGTGATGTAAACAATTACTGGAGGAAGTCAAACATGAATGCTGACTGCAATGACAGGTGGTGTACAAGATCGTGTCACTGATTGTGACTTCTCTGTTGCTGTCATTGCAACTGACGTGGTCTTGTTGGAATTTATATACGTATTGAAAAGTAACTGCAATTGCTGAATACCACTGGAAAGATTTTCAATAGTTTGGGAATCGACAGTGGAGGGAGTAATGTCAGTTGTATGTTTAAGTTCGGATTCTGCTATTGCAGGCGCATTTTCATGTGTCGATGCTTTTTCTATCAACTGTTTGAAAGAGGTAATTGGTAACTTAGCAAATTCCACTAAGTAATAGCTATTCATCCCTCTAATTGCCGTTTCCAGAAATTCTTTCAATGACAAATTTGAATTATAGTTGTCTGCTAGATGTTTCTTTTCGTACAGGTAATGACTTAAGAATTCATTTTCTCCTTGTTTACGTTGGAGATAACGGTTTGCTGCTGACCTCGGGCCTCTGTTGGGACCAAAATTCTGAAGACATTTTTGTTTTAGATCTTCCCACGATAAGGTTGCTAATACATATTGAAAAACATATTGATTACATATTGAAAAAAACTTAACCTCGGGAAAATGATGATTTATAAATGATAGAAAATACTATTAAAGTTGGCTGCTGTATTATTAATCGATGTGTAGACATTTAAAATATAGCGTTCAACCATGAAAAGCAACTAAGATTGTAAGATCCTAGTAATTACCGTTGATGACTTGCAAATGGTAAAATGTGTTCAAGTGGTTCAAAAGAGAAAATAACATCCTCAGATTGTGTTTCGCGGTTGGTTATTGTCTTGACTGTTTTGTCTGCATTTGTCTTACCTTAGGTTTGTCATCGTACGCAAGCTAGTAATGAACTCGTTCGTTGCATGCCCGTGAGTAAAGTCGTATTGCACCCATACGTAAACAATATATTGCATCAAATCCAGGCATTGAACCAGGCATAAATAATAAATATGTATACTACCTAGAGGTTTAGCGCAAGCAGTCTACTTAAAGCAGATGAGACAATGCTGTATAACCAGATTTCTTTAACAAAAATAGCATACGTAACAGTAATAAATAACAGCGATAGGGGCTTTACGGTTAGGACATGTTAACTTATATGAATATGCTTGGTAGTGGAACACGCTATAAAATAATATTTGTCTATTTAAGCTTATGGAATCTATGGCTACGAACACTACCATTTTCTGAATGGTATGCAATGCAAAAACGTTTTTTGATAATGAATACCAAATTCAACGGAAACAGCGTTTGCAGTCATTAGAAGATCAGGACCTTCATTTAAACGCTACTCGTACACTACAGGAAAATGAAATTCATGGTAATTGCCATTTTTGTACCATTTGTTGCAATTTATTGAAAAAGTACACCACAGATGCGGATACAAGTAAAAGCAACGTTTAAAGGTTATATAGAGCAATGGGCAACCGTTACGAATACAAAATTAAAATGTACATTTAAAAGTGGTAAACAAGTGCATGCAATGGATATCAGTTGTATATTACTTGTTTTAACTGATGGTACCATGTTAGAAACGAAGAATAAGCGTTGTTAAACATATTAGAACCTGGCCACCTCCTCCTAATAACGTATGACCACACACAGAGGACATTGAAACCTAAGAAAATAATATGCATACTAGTATTATCGTTTTTCTTTTTAAATTGCAAGCGTGAACATATAAATAAATGTTCCTTAACATACCAATGTTCACCGATGGTATGGTGAACAGTAAAACTTCAATAAAAAATTCACAAATGTTTTAGTAAGAATAAAGTTGGAACAAAAAATGTTTTTATAAAAAAAAGTTGGAACAAAAAAGTTTCAGTAAAAAAAAGTTGGAACAAAACGTTTCAGTAAAAAAAGTTGGAACAAAAAGTTTTTGTAAAAATAGTTGGAACAAAAAGTTTTTGTAAAAAAAAGTCGGAACAAAAAAGGTTTTTGTAAAAAAACGTAGGTACAAAAAAGTTTTTGTGAAAAAAAGTTTGGGACAACAAAGTTTTGTAAAAATAAGTTGGAAAAAAAATTTTGTAAGAAAGATCGTAAGAAAATAGTTTGTAGGAAAAAAATTTGTGAAAAAGTTTGCAACAAAAAAATTTTCGTAACAGTTTTTGTTCCATTTCGTAAAAGGTCTTGCGGCTTTTTAAAAAGTTGATACAAGAAAACTTGTGCTGTATTGTTTCCGGAAAAATGTTTTAGGTACCTAACTGGTTTTTCGTTTATGTTTTAATTAAGTTCTTTTTGTTAGGAAACAGAAAAAACTGAATGCATATTATAGAATCTATAATTTTGTTTGAAAGAGGACAATTACAACCAAGTTGAACCCTGCATATGAATTTAAATTAGTACATAACAGATTAGTCACTAAGAAACACATAAGAGTTGAGAATTTAAAGTTTTTATGTAGTAACATGTCAATTGAACACTAAAGAAAGTAGATAAGAACTCTAACCATTAGTCCAACAATGACAAAATGTCCAGATTTCCTGCTGAACAGCATTAATCGCTACACTAAATAAACAGAGACTATGGAATTTTTACTTGACACCAACAGCCAAAGACAAAATCAATTAACCATCCTACAGTAGAAAATTAAAGGTAGATATACCTACAGGACTTGTCTAAAATAGGAAATTGGATTTCATTAAGATTATTTCACCAAGTCGATTATAAGAAACCTAAAATAATATAGCACATTCTTTTAAGCTAACTAATTAAGAATTGAAGGTTAATGTTAGTATTCTTAAAATGTGGGTGGTTAATGTGGGTATTGCTGAAGAGCACACAGAGATGATTATTGAACTTGTCATTGAAAGTGTATGTGATTGTACATTGAACAGTGCCTCAGTTGGATAAATTTAGGAAGCGTTGAAACGTTATGAAAGTAGTGACTACTTACTATGTCAGGGATGCTTTTTACAGTGCGTAAATCCATACACGCATTTGTGCAATCGTGAGAACAAGTATTTAGATGTGAAAACGGCCCGTATTTTATGTAAGGAGTATTAACAATGAAACTATAAGAAACTAGGAGTATTAACTTGTCTTTATTTTAAGAATACCAACATTAACATTCTTAATTAGTTAGCTTAAAAGAATGTGCTATATGATTTTAGGTTTCTTATAATGGACTTGGTGAAATAATCTTAATGAAATCCAATTTTCTATTTTGGACAAGTCCTCTAGGTATATCTACCTTTAATTTTCTACTGTATGATGGTTAATTGATTTTGTCTTTGGCTGTTGGTGTCAAGTAAAAATTCCATAGTCTCTGTTTATTTAGTGTAGCGATTAATGCTGTTCAGCAGGAAATCTAGACATTTTGTCATTGTTGGACAAATGGTTAGAGTTCTTATCTACTTTCTTTAGTGTTCAATTGACATGTCACTACATGAAAACTAAATTCTCAACTCTTATGAGTTTCTTAGTGAGGAATCTGTTATGTACTAATTTAAATTCATATGCAGGGTTCAACTTGGTTGTAATTGTCCTCTTTCAAACAAAATTATAGATTCTATAATATGGATTCAGTTTTTTCTCTTTTCTAACAAAAAGAACTTAATTAAAACAAAAACGAAAAACCAGTTAGGTACCTAAAACATTTTCCGGAAAAAATACAGCACAAGTTTTCTTGTATCAGCTTTTTAAAAAGCCGAAAGACCTTTTACGAAATGGAACAAAAACTGTTACGAAAATTTTTTTCTTGCAAACTTTTTAAAAAATTTTACGATTTTTTTTACAATTTTTTTGTTCCAACTTATTTTTACAAAAACTTTTTTGTTCCAAACTTTTTTACAAAAACTTTTTTGTACCTACTTTTTTACAAAAACTTTTTTTGTTCCGACTTTTTTTACAAAAACTTTTTGTTCTAACTTTTTTTACAAAAACTTTTTGTTCCAACTTTTTTTTACTGAAACTTTTTGTTCCAACTTTTTTTACTAAAACATTTTTTGTTCCAACTTTTTTTTATAAAAACATTTTTTGTTCCAACTTTATTCTTACTAAAACATTTGTGAATTTTTTATTGAAGTTTTACTGTTCACCATACCATCGGTGAACATTGGTATGTTAAGGAACATTTATTTATATGTTCACGCTTGCAATTTAAAAAGAAAAACGATAATACTAGTATGCATATTATTTTCTTAGGTTTCAATGTCCTCTGTGTGTGGTCATACGTTATTAGGAGGAGGTGGCCAGGTTCTAATATGTTTAACAACGCTTATTCTTCGTTTCTAACATGGTACCATCAGTTAAAACAAGTAATATACAACTGATATCCATTGCATGCACTTGTTTACCACTTTTAAATGTACATTTTAATTTTGTATTCGTAACGGTTGCCCATCGCTCTATATAACCTTTAAACGTTGCTTTTACTTGTATCCGCATCTGTGGTGTACTTTTTCAATAAATTGCAACAAATGGTACAAAAATGGCAATTACCATGAATTTCATTTTCCTGTAGTGTACGAGTAGCGTTTAAATGAAGGTCCTGATCTTCTAATGACTGCAAACGCTGTTTCCGTTGAATTTGGTATTCATTATCAAAAAACGTTTTTGCATTGCATACCATTCAGAAAATGGTAGTGTTCGTAGCCATAGATTCCATAAGCTTAAATAGACAAATATTATTTTATAGCGTGTTCCACTACCAAGCATATTCATATAAGTTAACATGTCCTAACCGTAAAGCCCCTATCGCTGTTATTTATTACTGTTACGTATGCTATTTTTGTTAAAGAAATCTGGTTATACAGCATTGTCTCATCTGCTTTAAGTAGACTGCTTGCGCTAAACCTCTAGGTAGTATACATATTTATTATTTATGCCTGGTTCAATGCCTGGATTTGATGCAATATATTGTTTACGTATGGGTGCAATACGACTTTACTCACGGGCATGCAACGAACGAGTTCATTACTAGCTTGCGTACGATGACAAACCTAAGGTAAGACAAATGCAGACAAAAAAGTCAAGACAATAACCAACCGCGAAACACAATCTGAGAATGTTATTTTCTCTTTTGAACCACTTGAACACATTTTACCATTTGCAAGTCATCAACGGTAATTACTAGGATCTTACAATCTTAGTTGCTTTTCATGGTTGAACGCTATATTTTAAATGTCTACACATCGATTAATAATACAGCAGCCAACTTTAATAGTATTTTCTATCATTTATAAATCATCATTTTCCCGAGGTTAAGTTTTTTTCAATATGTAACATGTCTTTTTTTGAAATTGCACAAGTCAATTCAGTGTGTATGACATTGCTTTTACTATCTTTGCACGTGTAGTACACTATGTCAATACACGTACGGAGCGTCTTTCAAAAACATATTACTGTTTCAATAGTGGACGTTAAATTCATAACTAAATGGTCGTAGCAATTTTCTCTCCTACTAGGCAAATTAATAAATTGTACCTACTAATTAGAATCAAAACCATAATGGCTCCATGCCAACGTTTCTTTCAACCAACCTATCCGCATCTTAACTGCTTCAAGCCTCGTAAATTCCATTGTATATCTCAATGTTACAGCATTCTGTCAAAATTTAATCTCCTTTGTTTCACCGACTAAATATATGAATTCAGTAATTAAGTTCATACTTCATTAACTAAAACATTAAAAGCGAACTATAGCAGCGAGCGAATAAATTCAATTTCGTTACCTGTGCTTTTATTACAGTGTAGCAGTAGTATATGCATGTAAGTTTTTCTACTACTGTAATGCAATACGTTAATTTGACTTTCATTTTCCACATACTACACGGCTCGTAATTAAATGAAAATTACATTTTACGTAAAATTTCAGACAATGACCAATGGACCACTTTCTTTAATACATAGGTTAGCAACTGGCACAGTTACACAAATGGACTGAGATCTTTTCCCTCTTTTCACACATATGTTTTCCATTAACTTGGTTACTGATTTATGATTCAGTTCTTCACGTATTCAATAATAATGTGACTGGTAGGTATTTCACATAACAAAGTGCATATTAACTATACAATAGGAAACAAACGAGTATTATTCACGCTTTTGTTCGAGCTAGCATAATGACATTGATCCTAGGTGTAAAACAATCATAAAACCAGCAACCTCCTCTCAGCCGAAATAACAAACTTGATTGTAGCCTATGATTTCATTTATGCACGTATGTGATAAGTAATTTATTTTAAGGACATTTTAGTAACATAGACTTCAACACAACACAAGTCTATTAGCTGTTAGGTCAAAACTCCATAAATAAACATTTAGTCCTTCGTTGAAATTTAAAAAAAGGACCTTTTAAAACACACATACTCAGTTTTTTCGTATGGAGCACCGTACTTTATTTACTAACATATTCACTGGTACGATCGCATTTCAATTCCTAGTACATTGTTCGTATGTAAAATTTTTTATTACAACCAGGCTTACGTGTGAAGTGTTACAATAAGCAGATTGTAATTACAAACAGCGATTCTACCCGACCTTTCATGCAGAGTGGGTTTCACAATGAACTAATTGACACGTTTTCAGTTGTTAATTATGTAACAGTGTGCAAAACTGGTTAAAACATTGTTCCTAAAGCATTTCATATTTATTTAAAATACTTTTTTAACTTTCTTTTTTTATAAGTCAGTCTATTAACGTTTAACAATGGGCTCGTCAACATTTCGTCTTAGCTGTTACGTAATACATTAACACCCGTGCCCTTGTCAAAACTAAAATTCAAGACCTTCAAGTCAATGAACTACAGTCGCTTTGTTTCTTATTTTCATAAAGGAAAACAAAGCACAAAAACTTTCATTAATATTTCAAACTCACTAGTACGAACAAAAATTCTGGTTGAGCTTCCTTGCAGGAGTGTGCCACGACCAGATTTGCACTTTGTTAACTTTTTTATATGACACCTGCTCTCAGTTATAGCACACTTAATTATATATATAATTCACAGCGATATTCATTTCACTACTAAATGAGGCCTCCTTGTAAGAAAATTTTGTCTGATGATTTTCACGATATTTTAACATGTTCGTAAGGAAGAACTGACATTATCACCTGTCTTTATTTAGAGCACCTTTCAAAATGATCCCTTGGGAGAGCTGTGGGCGCTGTTCCAGACTTTGTTTCATTCAAAAAACTCTTGGGAACGGTGGGACGACGCGGGTTTTACTTTGAAACGCATGCAAAACCTACGTCTAAACCACTCGTTTATTTTCTCCAAAGACATTGTAAAGTCTACCATGTTAATAACATTCAGTACTCAGCTGATAAATCTTTGCTGTGTGATATGTTTTATCTTGTATATCTGTACTTTAAAGTACAAAATGTAAATATTAAAACCAAATTGTATACCATCAACCCAACATGGAATGAGCAACTTGTTCAAAAACTAAAAAAGGAACAACAATGTAATTGTAACACCATTGTAGTAAAGTAGTTTACTGTCATAAAAACTTTGTTAGCTCTAATTCTTTGGGTTTCTTTTCAAGAAATAATAATCACCTTTTTCCAGGTTGGTATATATATTTATTAATAATAAATCTACAAGTGTAATGTGACTATGGCATCCACCACCTTTGACGATTGGAACTTTAACCAATATTGTAATTGAATACATGAACGTAATGCGCAAGCATACTCCTGCACTGGTTGATAATACGTACAATTCGCAATATCAACTTTCAAGTGTAATGTACGCAAGGTGGAGCATGCTTAATCTTCAAGGTTTAATACATTGGACAAATAAAAAATCTTACTTAAAACAATCTTCTTTTCACTTAATTTGCAATAAAACGTAGAACCATTCTCGCAACATTGAGCAACAATATGACAAACGTGTGATACACTAAACCCATTGGCTGTAGTCCATTCTAACCCGTGCAAATTATTTGTTAGCCAATCCGCTTGTCGTTGGTACCCTACAACTAAGTCTGACCGTTCACAGGGTAACTTTACCAGGGAATGGAATATTAATGTTGCATCACACGCAACCAAACAAAGTATTAAAATTTTCAAATGTTTCTTTGAAACATTTTCAGAGCATCAACGATGCGAACCAATTAAACTACTCGTTAGCAGAAATCTTAAAACCTTGAAAATGGATTATAAACTGCCTTGCACATAAAACACGTACACTCGGTGAATCAACTGTTAATGTTAAAGCACTCAAGGAATCAATTGCGCAATGTACTCGGGATCCTTAATAAACTGATGCACTACGTTTAAAAAGCGTCTCTTCTTAATATGTGTATAACCGTGTAATATTCACTAAACTGTTCAGGATCATTCATGTGACTGGATACATGCTCAGCAATTACTGTACCCGTATTCCACACGTACAGGCAATTGTGGGGCTTACGTAAATTACAGTTGGTACATTCAATGGGGTTCATTTCCAAGTACAAACTAATGGTGGACAAGACACGTTGATCCACAATAAAGTCACCTTCACAACTCGTACACTGAGCCATACTATAAACTGTAATTATTACTAAAATATGTAAATGCACTAGTAAGGGATCACTTGGTCTTGAAGGGGGCCTCCATATCCTTCTTCAGCAACAAGTCCACCAAAACTCCTTGGTTCAATTTTAACATGCGTTGAAGCCCCCAATCAAAATTTTCCTTTAATGCTACTGGAGCTGACTCGTGAGACTGCAGGTACAATGTAAACAATTCGTCCACCATCTTCGAATCACGCAAAATGGACTTGGTACGTGTACCAAACAGTGTTGCTAATTCTTCAAAAGTAGCGTCCGAAAAAATATATCCATTGAGATAACCAGCACAAATATGATCACGTTGGCTCGGTTGATTCGTATAGCAGTCTAAACATAGAAGGTAGTTTGATAACTCATATGCTTGTATACTTGCTACTATACAACCTTCCGTCACCCAACGGGAGGAACACTTACACGATAGTAAGGACTTGTCCTTCAATACGCTTGAACTAACAACAGTAGGAATAGCTAGGTTCATGCTTGAAGTAGCCATAGCAACTAATATTCATACTTAAACACTAACACACTTTATTCATACTCGTGCACATGCGCAAATGAACGGCATCCGCCTTTCACCAGGTCGTACTAAAAGCTATTGCAATCATAAGAAAAGACTACAAGCACTCTATCTAATGTTTTTCAATGTGTACTAGTTCTCATCTCAGTTAAAAGGTTTTAGAGTGGTATTAACTCTTATTTCGGTATTATCTAACGAGCTAAGTGGTGTTGAGTGCTGTGACCTACATTGAAAGCGCAAATGATCATTACTCCAGTAAATCCGCCTTTCACCATGATGCACTGAAAGGTGCTGTTATAAGATAAGCCTAAAAGGACTCTATCCATCAAATGCTTTTAAGAGTGGACTACTTATTATCTCAGTTGAGTGGTTTAAAGTAGTCATAACTATTATCTTACCATTATCTAACGAGTTAAGTGGTATTAAGTGCACATACCTATATTATTTAACTAATGGAAGCTCTTTTTCGTACATGCTTTTAAGACCACTCTCAATTTAGTGGTCTTAACTGATATCTTACCATTATCTAACGAGCTAAGTGGTGTTAAGTGCTTTTACCTATATTATTAGTCTAATGGAAGCTCTTATCCATACATTCTTTAAAAAGCACTCTTCATTAAGTGGTTTTAGAGTTGTAGTAACTCTTATCTCGCCATTATCTAAAAGCTAAGTGGTGTTAAGTGCACATACCTACCGTAAAAGGCTACTAATGGAATATAAGATCTCTTATTTCTAAAATCCATTAGTGTAAATTGTGGATACACACAAAGTGGGTCATATTCTACTTACTCTGACTCTCACAATGACCTACGTCAACGAGCAAAGTAATAATTAGTTCCACATATATCTCTATTTTGCGCTTTCCTTTCACGCGTGTTAGGCTAAAACTTTATTTTTTCTTACACTTATTGAAACACTATTTCTCACGTAAAATTCCTATTTCTGGTGGTACAAGATCTAGATCAATAGTCTGTGGGGGGAGTGAAAAATCAACTAACCAAGCTTTTTCTAACCGTTTTCCGTTAAGATGGAAATTTTTCGATGTATGTTCACTTGTATGTTGAAAAAGGTGAGTGAGTCGTTATTTTGTAGCAATTGTCATGTTCCGCACTTCTGTATGCTTGCCTAAAAAGTAACATGACAGCACAGTATACATTAACAGTAACATTCAGCCAAAAATGTTTGCAATATAAACACCTAATAAAATATTCTAGCGTAAATGAATCTATTAATCCTCCTGTACTATTTAGATCTCGGGTAGCCGAGAGGTTAGTTTTGGTTTAGCTTAGGTTAGGAGAAATTTTAACATGTTTTAAAGCTGTCAGAGACATGCTGAAAATGGCCGGTTCCAGGTCTCTAGGGTACCCTTAGGACACAGGAAATGGGGTGGCATTTTAAAAATAATGGAAAAGTACCAATATTAGTGTTCAAACCATAGGTTTCGGGATCACTCAGATGAATAGTGACAGTTTCAATCCCGCACAAGTTCAAGTTCATCCCCCACACACCCTGGTGTGGGGCGGGAGGGGTGACATTTTAAAAATAATCGAAAATTAAACATACCAGTGTCGAATCCATATTTTTAGTGGTCGCTGAGATGAATACTATTGTTCCAGGTCTTTTCCTCAAATGCCGGGATGGCACCTTCAATATAGGCCCTGGCCGACACATCCCGAACATCCTTTACCCTCCCCTATCCCGTTCTGAGCCTTAGTTGCCTAAAGGCCATAAAATAAATTCAAAAATGAATACTGATACCGTTTGATACGTCAGAAGAAGTGAGAATGTCTCTTTTAAAATTAATCAATTTAAGCTCATGCCATCTGTTTTCTATTCAAGGAGAAAAATTAGCGAATTTTCTCTGTGGTATGTTTACACTACGCTGTCCGTTAAACGTCTCACTTTAGAACCTAATCACATTGTTCTCAAGGTATCTATGTTGCAAATGTTTTTGAGTTATTGAAAAAAGATATGGATACACACATGTACATAATGTTCTAACTGCATTTACCTCAATTTTGCGGACTTCCTTTCTCAGCAATAAGTTCTGAACTATGCACAAGAAATATGCTGATATCTGTTTTCAACCTGTATGTAGCAGTTTCAGCTTTTCCTTTAAGGTTAACAAGATAGAGTGTGCACTATTTGCTGATTCTGTGGCATGACTTTACTGAATTTACCAGGGTGGCCACGCACCTGGAAAACCGGGAAAACATGGAAAAGTCAAGGAATTTTCAGGAAAAAAAATGGGAATTTCTGCTTGGATGAATATTCTACTGCCTTCCTAGCCATTTACCCCGTCTATTTCTATAGTACATTTCATATCCAGAAGCTCCTTGGCCCCTCCCCCGAAAGCTCGTCAAACCCTCCTGAAATCATTTTCCAGAAACATGTCAGATTACATTTTTCTAATATTAATAAATACCGCAAATTGTATGATTTCCATGGGCCATATGTAAAGAACTGATAAAAATAATGTTTTGCGTTTCAATGTAATAAGATTTTAAAAGAAGTGCAGAGAAACTGTTAGGACCTAGGAAAATAAACGTAAGGAAAACGGGGAATGGTAATTCAACAATAAATATTAAGATTGGGCTTTCACACTGTCCCGGTTGCAAACAGTATTACTGTGGATTTGCCAGATTAGTGACATAAAATATTAGAACACAATTATAATTATGAATTGCATTAAACAAAATAATAGTTCCCAGCCGCCATGGCTCAGGCGGTAACGTGTCGTACTTCGAATAGGCAATGGTTAGGTACGTGGGTTCGCACCTCACGGCTGCCTAACGGTTTCCCTCCGTTTCATCAGGTAATGCCGCAATGATACTTTAAGAAAGACCCTGATCAATACCTTTTACATCTTGACAATAACTTATCCCGGCCTGTGCCAAAGATGCGTAAATGCCATAAATAAATTTCAACTTCAACAAAGTATAGTGAACCCACCTCAGCAATTTCCAATCAAAACATGGGGAGAAATGTTTCAAATAATTTTTTTAGGCTATTCATTGAGGATGGACTCATATTGCTTAACACATTTTCCCATTAATAATTAGTAAACAAGAGGAGGTTTTTACATATGCATTCATTCGTATTCATATTAATACAGTTGACAAATCCATAAAACGAAATCCATTACAGTTGACAAAATTTTATATTTTGCGTAAAATGTTAACCCCTACCAGCGCCCAGCATTAGGTATTGTTCAGGTAATGCGTAATCACATTGTATTACGGTAAATTTAGTCACTATATACACAGAGAAACACAAATCACAGGATTAATGCAGAAGTACACATTAACTTTTAAAAAGAACAGATACATTGCCTTTTGCGCAAGCCTCTGCGAAAGGTAAATATTAAAATTTTACACACAAAAATTCGCATTCGCCCTGACCGGAATTCGTTATTACACCAGAAAAGGTATTACATCTATTCTTTCGAACTGGCTTGCTTCCAGAAGAGTTTGTCGATAAGATACCTGTCATGTGTAGAGTGCCTTCACTTAATTACCAGCAAGGTAGCTGGAAGAGTGTAGAGGTGCGAGAAACATTCAATATACAGGGAATTGGCAGTGCGTTGGAGGTGTAATGGACAACATACGTGGCCGGCAACTTGGATTCGGGTTCGAATCCAGGTCAGGATGGCTGTGATTTTTTCTGTGTAATATTTCGAAGTTCGGAAGTGCACTTTGGAACTATCACCAGACGGAGTACTCTACTTAAATAATTCTCACATATTGGCTTCGATGAATGAGCGGATTCAGTTCCGAAGTCTATGTACTTCACTTTTTAACTGACTTTACTTTCCACTTTTCCTGTTTACAATAAGCATTTGAAACGGAATTCACTTTCTTAAGTTTTTATTTTTCTAAATACATATTTATTTACTTACTATTAGTTTTATAGCTTCTGAACGTTTGAATGTTTTACGGCCTTGTACTTACATTTTATGCAGAAAACTTTGCGAAAGAAGGATCTTTCATACATTTGACATACAGGGTCTACCTATCTGGAGAACCTGGAAAGGTCAGGGAAATCCGTGAAATCTGGATAAGTCATGGAATTTAGGAAAATTTCTGAAAAAAATGTCACCTACGCAGAATTCTTTGGTGAGTTTTAAAACGAACTTATTGATAGCGTAATATTTCCAAGTGGGTTGTTGAAGGGACTGTCTGCTCATTAGGGTGGTTTCGAGCAGACCTTTCTGTTATATGAATTTTAATTTCATTAAGGCCTTTAGGATGTATGGCTCAGACCGGGATAGGAGGGGGAGAAGATGTGGGAAGATAATCGGCCAGGGTCTATTTTGGAGGTACCATCCCGGCATTTGTCTGGTGTTGCTGAGGGGGAAATCGTCAGTGAGAATGGACGGCCGCTGGAATCGATCCCAGGACCTTAGCGGGCCTCGTTCAACGTAGAATATTCTTTCAACCCATACAGATACAGCAGAATTTTCTCTCCGTAAGACAACAATTCTTCTTTCAATGTGGTATCCAGAAAGATCTTGGCTCAACTGTGTGTTTGGAGACTCAATCATTTGCATTGCCTTTATTTTTACTATACCATAAGGAGAAGACTTGGTATCACGGCCAGACGATGCATGGGTAAAAGGTAGGAGTTGTCGGGAACAATTTTACTTTTCAATCAATGTTTCTATTTTGCATATGTATGTTGAAAAATAGCTTCACCTTACATTTTCGATTTTTTTTTTCGTTCAAGACACAGTGCAGTTAACAAATACAATAAATCTGTACCGAACCCACAATTAAAACGTTAGAACTAGTGCTAATTTGGTTTCTGGCTGTCAGTACAATGTCTATATCGGAATCTTCTTACGCTATTACCGACCTCAGTCCAAAATTTTGAAATTCTGATTCCAGAGATAGCGTTAATTTCTTTTTATTAGTTTTGTTCCTCATAAAGTCCTCTTTTGCTGTGACAAAAACTGTGGTAATCTCAAACAGGATAGCACAAGATGAATGTCTTGGCGTCCTTCTGTAATTCTTTTCATGCTTGGTTGTAGGCTCTTCGGAATATCCGTCAAAAACAACGATCACATTTTCCGCATACATATTGAAAATATATCGACGGTGAGTAGGAAGAAGGTCGTAACCCACACTTCTAGCCAGAACCATAAAACTTCTTTTCACATCTTGCATATTAATTTTGTATACATTTCTATCTTATTGTAAAGTTACGAGCTGCCTGTGTATTAAGACCTTCTTGCAGTGTGAGCGCAAACGGCCAAACAATTTTTCAGTGCAAATTGCATATTTTTGGGTTACGACATTCTTCCTATTCACCATCGATGTCCACAGTAGTTTTCTAAGACATCACTTACGTCGAATTATTTGGCCATGGCACATGGAAAAGGAATCCTCCATCTAAAACAAGTGTCATCGTTCATAGCAAGCTTCTCGACAACAAATTCCCAAAAAACTTTTGTACCTTTTCTAAGAGAAATTACCCAATATGGATGGTTAACGCACTGACAATTCTTAGGGTTGGCAAGAAACATGTTTTTTTTTGTTAAATATATATATATATATAAAATTGGGGGGGTTGTTTGGTTCAAATACTTTTTTTATTTATATTACATATGAATAGAAATTTATTTGTTTCTCCCTAATTCCCTTATGCAGCAGAGGGGTTATGAAAGCGAGACCTACAGCTACAGTTTAAAGTGGAATACGAACCACTCGGTTTGCACCTGATCGAAATTGTCCTCCAGGATAAGCGAATGTCGAAAACACATGTATAAAGTGAAAACTGCTTATTTTCTACAGCTGTCAAAGAATTAGCTGCAGCTAGGGTGAACACATTTCTCACTTCATAGATGTCAATCTTGTTTGTGACAATGCCTTTCAGCCTCAGTAACTTTCTACCTCCCTTCTTGCTTCTTCACCAGCAGAAGGACAAAGGTTTGGTCGTAAGCTTCTCTTTAAAAAAGGCAAACCATGGCTTACATGTAGGGATACATGTTTTTCCATTACTAGAAGGTATAAGAGTTTTTCAGTTGATTTACATCTGCTACATAACACATTTGTATGCCTGGAAGGATCAGAACGTGGGTTGCGTAGCACTTACATCAATGGGAATATTAATATTTTACCGTTTGTCAAAATACTTCGTGTTAACCCAACACAGCGCTCTCAGCATTACTTAAAAAAAAAACATGCCTGATGGTGTAGAAGGGCTTCTTTCTCGAAAGTACTGGTGAATGATTGCTGAACACCTCAGTTGTTGTTATCAGGTACATAATTAGAATTGAATATAATTTTATTTATGGCTTTTAGGCATCTAAGGCTCAAGTTGGGATAGGGGAGGGGAAAAGATTCGGGAAGGTGTCGGCCAGGGCCTATGTTGAATGTGTCATTTGCTTGGTGTGCCTGAGGAAAACCCTGGAAAAACCTCAGGCACGATGGTTTGTAGCTGGGATCGAACCCGCGACCTCCCGAATGATACGCCAACGCTCTACCACTGAGCTACGGCGGTTCGGTCTACATAATTAGAAAACGTCATAGGGATGACAATGAGGATATAATGTAAAATTCGTCCTTCTTGCATTCAAGACAGTTCAATGAATACTCTACTTTTTTGTCCTTATATTCACATTGTTAGTGACTATGATTTACGTATATATTGCTTTTTAAAATTTATGTTATTCTAAATGGCACCCAAACTATTGACGTCTATTTGAAAAACAAAAACCTCTTCTACACCATTTGGTACCTCTTACGTATAAGAGCAGCAGGGTGTTATATTTCCACATACGAATCAAAATATCTGTTAATAGTATTTTTATGGGAGGGTCGTTACATGCCTGTCACTAACGCCATATATAATGATCACATAATTGCTCTACAAGTCCCTAAATAAAATATCAGTTTTGCGGAGAGTTGTAGATGAATCCCATGAAATACTAGTCCAGTTGCTCAGGAAGGAGGTACAGCTGAGGACATTGCCTGATGAATCCCCGAAATTGCCAGCCGAGAGTTTAGAAGATCTGAAAACAATTTCCCAATTATGTAACAATCAGGAATTCAGGAAGCAGTTAGTAAGTGCCAAACATTTTAAATGGATCTTCATGCTAATTTGAAAATATCCTACTGTTCTTGGAAATTTAGTTGGAAGTTTAGTTCTTGGAAGTTTAGTTCTTGGAATCAGTTATATTCGTGTAGACAGACTATTCATTTTTGAAGGAAAATTGATTCTGTAACTTGCCTCTTAAACATCGCCTTTTTTTCCTTTCTACTCTTCATAAAATTGGCTTACTAAACAGTTCCCAAGCACGTGGTCTGGGGTCGTTTTCATGAGAAAAAGGAGGAATATCATTTTTTTTTTCACGTAAATTGCGTTTAGAGTGCCATGTAGTAGTTCGTCACAATTGCTACCGAATGGTTTAGTCAGACTTGAAAAAAGCAACCTGAGTCAAAGATTGAGGAGTGAAATTTAGCCTATATGGAAACAAAGAGGAAAGTCAACCTTTTTTTTTCGTTATACTCCTCTTTTTTTTTTATAAGTAAGTCACTTTTCTTATGCCAAACTATGTATAAGGTTTTAGAACATCTGACATTTGCAAAAAATGAATACTCTGCAAGAAAAGGATATTTTACAATCAAAAGTGTATAGTAAATTGAAAATATAATTGTCATTCTTGAATTTTCACTGAATCTTGATGTAGGTACATTAGCAACGTCTCCTAGAAATTAATTACAAATCGCAAAAATAACAACGTAAAGCTTAGTTTGCTACAAACTTCAAATTTCCAATACCTTCTTCTAAGGTCTTTATCCATTAAGCCGTTAAAATGTGAATTTTCTTATGTAAAGGCATTAATTTTTGTAAAGGTCTGTGTATTAACGTACTGTTTTTTTTCTTAATGTGCATTTTCTTTTTCAGTGCATTTTTCAAATATTTTTTTTTCAATGCATTTTTATTTCATTTTTTTAAAGGTTTCATACTTCGTCGCTGTTGGGGGTAAAGACTGTAAGCAAACTACCGGGCGTATATCAGGGAATCTCATGTCCCATGAGGTTTCCCAACAAGTGAATCTCACCGGCAAGCACAACAAATTCTCCTTTGATGGAACAAACTTCACTAGTCTCATCCACGGTAAGAATAAAAATTAATGATACCGCTAATGAAAACACTTGAATTTTCCACTGTTTCCTCCACTTCCGTGTTAGCGTAACACATGATAGGTGTTTCATTTGTCTATGGTTTTCGTATGGGAAGAAGTATTTGCGTTGAATGTGCCCATTGTGAATTGGGTTTAGAAATTTGTAAAGCAAATCGAAGTAGGTATTCAAATAAGTCCACCTTTGTGTCACTACACCAAATATGCCTCTTGTTTAAAGTGGCTATGAGTGTCTACCCTAGTTACCGTATTGTAAGGAAGGCCTATTACTTTGTGTCGGATAGTAGTAAATTGTTTGCGTTTTCTTTCGCATACAGAGTACTCTACTTCTCAACTGATTTTCATACTTTTGCTGTATACAATAAGTGTTACAAAACGTAATTCACTTTTGTAAGTACCTCTTTTCCCTAAATATATGATAGTTCTTTACTTACAATGAGTTTTCTAGCTTTTACTTTTTTCATTTCACTGTCTTTACGGCATTGTACTTTCATGTTTAGGCACTAAATATTGCAAAATGAGGAAATTCCGTACATTGGACACATTTATATGCCCTTGTATTTGCATCTTGGTCTATGGGTTTCTCACTCATTGAAGTAGAGCAAACTATCATTTCTTAAATATAAATTGTTTGGAAAAGTACTCCTTTTTTTCGGTCATCGTACAATAACACATAAGCAAGTTTTCGGGTAGTGCTGATCGCACTATATTTTTGTCGGGTGACTGCATTTTACGTAAGTTATCTTTTTGTTTATGTTATTGTTTCAAATTGTGTAAGCACATTAATTTATACAAAAGATTGAGTCGTTTATTTAGGTTTTTTTTTTTTTTAGAGGGTAACTGCATTTTATGTAAATTTATGTTTTTGTTTTCGGTTAGGATTTCTTTTTTATAAATGAATGTGACATTATTTACTGTATACCCATACGAAAGATGTTAATGCATGTGATATCTTGCTTTTTTCCTACAGACGTACTTTCTTCTGCGTTCCCTTAAGGAAAGCCGAACGATTTTGAAATTCGACAAACCGTCCGCAACTGGCTCAAGAACAGTGCCACCACGGAGGCAGAGAAAAACGAAGGAAGTTACAGGTAATGTTAAATGATTATTTGTAAATTAATACTTTTTCAGTTTACATCTTCTTCCTTTGGTTCCTACTATCACAAGTAGAAAAAATTTCAACTTAAAATTCTTCACATTATCTTGGTGGTATTGGACGGTTAACTATAGGGCAACAACAGGAAGAGATCTTCAGTATAATGTGTTGAAATATTGGGTCTGGGAAAAAGTTATTGGCATTTTTTTAGTAAATTTCAACTGGTTTTCTTATAGGGTGCAAATGAATTTATTTAAACCAAATATGCTCCATTATTATCGACAATGTGTCACCATTTTGCGGGTAGAGCCATGATCCCATCGGTGAAGAACTTCTGTGGTTTATGGTAGAGAAACTGAATCAAGTGGTTTTCACAGGCTTGTTGTGAAACCAGCTTAATTCCATTGAGAGACTTCTGCAGAGATCGGAACAAGTGATAGTCCGAGGGTGCTATGTCTCGACTATACGGTGGATGCATCAAAACTTCCCAACCAAGCTCGCGCAATTTTTTACGAGTCATCAACGAAGTATGTGGTCGGGCGTTGTCATGATGGTAGATAACACCTTTCCTATTCAATTCGGGCCGTTTTCTTTCAATTGCCTGGCGTAATCTCTCTAGTTGTTCACGGCAGAGTTGAGAATTAATCGTCTGACCATCTGGAAGTGGCTTATGGTGGACGATTCCCTTCCAGTCCCACCACACACACAGAATCACCTTGTTCAGCGTCAATCCGGGCTTCGCGAACGCTTGTGACGGCTCACCATCCCTTCTCCACGATCTTTTGTCCTTCCGATTGTCGTACGTGATCCATTTTTCATCACTGGTTGACACGTCTCAGAAATGGCTCATTTTCATAGCGTTTCAGCAGCGCATCGCAACTGTTCATTCGGTCTATCATGTTTTTCTCGTTTAACTCATGCGGAACCCATACATCGAGCTTCCTTTTGTAGCCAGCTTTGTGTAAATGGTTCAACACAGTTTTGTGGTCAATGCCTAGCTCCATACCAGTATCGGCACTGCTGATATACTTATCTTGCTGGACCTTTTCAAGAATTTCATCAGCTTTTTCAGTAATTGGCCGACCAGAGCGTGGCTCATCTTTCACATCAAAATTACCAGAACGAAAGCGAGCGAACCATTTCCAAGCAGTAGATTTTGATAAAGTACCTTCTCCGTACACAGCACATTTTTTTTACACGTCTGCGCAGCGTTCTTCCCTTTGTCGTAATAATATTGCAAAATATAGCGCAATTTGACATTACTGTTCTCCATTTTCACACGTAAACAACTTTCCAACCAGTACACCAATTTCGCTGTTTATACACTCACAGTAACGCTCGAAGTGTCACCTTTCCAACGAGCATTTAGTGGTGGAACTGCGATCTGTGTTTCCTGAGGTATTTGCAATTGACGCCATCTATCAGGGAAACGCCACGAACTTTTCCCCAGACCCACTATTTTAATATTTCCAGGAAATGTGTGGTGCAAAACCAATTTACATTTCTACTACATTAAAAGCTGAAATCGTTTTTTATCAGGGAACCAATAAACTTAAACAAATGGTGCGAAAGATCAATGAATGCAGAAACATGTGAATGACGTTATAATTGCTGGGACAACTGTTTTAAGATATTAGGTTGCGGAAAATTGTAAAATTTGCATGGATTTCTCAGTGTACACATTTTCAGTAGACTTCCGTTACGAACTTCAATGCAGATTTCAACTTTGTTCTCCAGTCCGAAAGTATTTTTTTTTCCTACATTTTTGCAACTGGGCATCAGAAGCATTTTATGAAAATTGTATTCAATCACCTTAGGTACATTGAAACGTTGGTAAAATGTTTGCGTTGTAAGGAAGATGTTCCAGTAATTCCTTAAAAAATTATTCGTATTGAGGAAGATTAAAATAAAGGAAAATTTGTAGGCTCTTATTATGAATTCTGTGGTAACTAAATACTGCTGCTAAAGAATGAAAGGCTAGGTTCCATGAAGCTACATTCTTGTTAGAGAAATACTGCTGACAGTGAATTGTTGAAGTAAAAAATCATTTTATGCCTTTCATATTGACACATACATTTCAATGTACCGACACGTAAAAATATAGAAAATGTGAGATTTTTTTCGTATCACCGGCCGGGTAGCTGGCGGTCGACGGCGGTAGGCTAACGACTCGAAGGTCCTGGGTTCGAGTCCCTGCTAAAGGGCGAATCGTGACAGGCCGAAGTCTGAAGTTACTAGACGCCCATATAAAAATCAAATTTGCCATGTTTTTAAATTTTTTGTACAATTCTTTGAAGTGTACTACGAAAGTTCTACATTATTTCAGGGAAATGAAAACACCTCTGTTATAGCTTAGTCCTTGGAAAGCGCCCATATTTGTGTAGTTATGTGCTTACCTACTTATACCATTTCGTTTTTAAATGATATTTCGGTGCTATTGAAGAACCTTCGTCAGGAATCCATTTCAAAGATACAGAACTATTGTGAAAGTATCTTCTATAAGCAAATGAGCATGAACTACTATAATGTGATCATATCCAATTTAATAAACTTTTCTTTGTACAATATTCGATTTTGAGTGGGGGAAAGGCTGTTGCATGCTGCAGGTAACGGACAAAAGTATGAGAATACCTGTTGAACTTTCGGCCACAATATTTTGGATGCGTGTAGTAAAGTGAAGTTTACTTAAGACCTTTAAGCATCTTTGGCATAGACCGGGATATGGGAAGGGGAAAGAATCGGTCATGTCCTTATTAAAGGTACCGTTTCGGCATTTTGCCTGGTGTGATCGAGGGAAACCAGGGATAACAGTCAAGATGGCCAGCACCTGGGTTTGAACGCAGGTCCTTTCTATTCCTAAGCCAACGCTCTACCATTGAGCCATGGCCGCACGGTTCGGTGCGTGAAGCGTTTGTTATTCTTAAGTTAGTATGTGCCTTAGAGGACTGAGTAACACCAAAAATGTAGGAAAAGTGACAAACAGTTTGGAACCTCGATGTGGTTCTTCTTCAGTGCCCATGCTTCTCACATGATAACACAGGAATATTTGTAGTTGAAAATAGGCAAACATGGAATGAAATATGTAAGGAATATTAAAGACATAACTAAAAGCTGCAGCAGTTTTTAGTGGTTTTGTTTCATTTCCTTATATATTTCAACTTTTTACTTATTTTCACTTGCAAATATTCCTGTGTTACCATGGTGTCAGAAGCATGGGCGCTAAAGAACCACGTCGAGATTCAAAAGTGTTAGTTGGTTACTTTTGCTGCCGTTAAGGTATGTACTGTTTTAATAATCAATAGCAACAGTGTGTGGCGTAGAAGTAATAAAGCGTTAAGCATTTGGGGACGTTTTTCATTCCCCTACATACGGTTTGTTCACACTTGTAACTTGTTTGTTCTTGTCTTCGTATGAAGATATCATAGAGATTAATTGTTGGTTTACACTTTCACATGTTTCAGAGAAGTGTATATCAAGCAGATGAAGGGAGAGAATCATCACAAAGTTACAGTTCTCTTCAACATGATATACCAGAAGAAAACAGCCAGCAATTAATTGAAGAAATCAGTTAGGAAGTTACTGAATGAAAGTTCATGGTGTGATTATGATGGCACTTTGACAGGGACCAATTCGTGAAGTAACGAGTGGGTAAACGTGATATTTTTGTTTTTTGTTGGTGAACTTTGTGTTTTTTTGTGTGTGTACATTTACATTGTATTAATTGAAAGTTAATCATTTCTTAATGTTCTGCTAAAATGCCAAAAGTGAAGGGGGTTAGGTTAAAAAGTCATACTTATCGTTGTCTAAAAAAGGAAAGAAATATTGGAAAAACATTGCATACATCGAGCAATCAACAGGAGGACTCTGCATTACCTTCTACTTCGGAAAGTTTACAGAATACACCAGCTTGTGAAAGTGACTCTGATTCAGAGTCTTCAGACTCTTCTTCCTATGTTATGACTGATTCTAGCAATCAGGGAGACTATTCACAGGAGGAAATAAACATTCAGAAAACACTTGATCTGAAATCAGATTTAATAGCATGAGCATCATCGTACAACGTCTCATGTAGCGCTATAAACAGTTTACTTGGAATTTTACGAAAACATGGCAACGGCGATGTCCCACATAACTACCGAACGTTGTTCTCTGTCGATTACTCTATAAAAAATAAGGACATGGGAGAGGGGACCTACTTCTATTGTGGTATACAGCATGGGGTAGAAAGAATTTTTCAGAGTAACATTTGCCCGGTGGATATGCAGGAATTCTCTTTAATTGTAAATGTGGATGGATTACCGATCTCACATAGTTCAAACAGTCATATCTGGCCCATACTGTGTACTCTAAGAGAAGTAGAATCATGTAGGCCATTTCTAGTTGCCATTTACCATGGGGAAGGAAAAACAAAAGTTGTAAGTGAATATCTAAAAGATTTCATAGAGGAAATGCAAAGATTGTCTATGAATGGGTTAACTTTCAATGATAATACCCTTATTCTGAATTTGAAAAAGTGTCTTTTTGTTTGCGATGCGCCCGCAAGAGCTTTCATTAAATGCATTAAGGGACATAATGCAACCTTTACATGCGAAAAATGTGTTGTTGAGGGATCTTACGTTGAGAAAAGAATGGTTTATCTAGAGGTTAATGCGCAATTAAGAATCGATGAGGCTTTTGTTAAACAAAGCAGTGAGGAACACCACCATGGTGTTTCCCCATTTTTGGATTTAAATGTTGGATTAGTGACACAGTTCCCTCTTGATCATATGCATTTGGTTTTTCTTGGCGTGGTCAGAAAATTGTTCAGGACGTGGTTGGCCGGTGATCTGAAAGTTAGGTTAGGTAAAGTGGAGAGGGAAAAATTATCAGAAGAACTTGAGCATTCTGTTGACTGGATTCCAAAAGAATTTGCTAGGCACCCACGAGGGTTACAGTTGTTTGACAGGTGGAAAGCCAATGAGTGTCGTTTGATTCTTCTTTACATAGGTCCAATAATCCTCAGATCTGTTTTGAGTAAGGAGTTGTACGATCATTTTATGTTGCTGTCTATTGCCATATACACTCTGAGTCTAAAGCATGTTAGTGACGATATGTGCCAGTATGCTGAAGTTTTGCTCAGGAAATTTGTCACAAAGTCTATGTTGTATTATGGTAAAAAATGGATGAGCTATAATGTACATTCCTTAATACACCTGGCAGATGACTGTCGAATGCATGGATCTCTAACGACATACAGTTGTTTTCCTTTCGAAAATCATCTTCACACTGTAAAAAGGCTCCTAAGAGCCACAAATCATCCTTTGAAACAAATTATTCCGTGTTTAATGGAACTAGATGTCCTTCCCATCAATTCCAATTATGAAGGAAATTAATTGCAACTCATGGAACACCATAATACAGGTCCCATTTCACGAGATGTCCATGGTCAGCAATATAGGAAAGTAATGTACAAAGGTGTTTTGTATTCATCCTGCAATGTAAAAGATGGCATTGTAATCACAAACAACAAAGAAATTATTCTTGTTGTTAACTTTGTACATAGTAATGGTGTACTCTACATAATTGGTCGAAAATTGAAACAAGCAACAAACTTGTTTTATTTGCCTTGTCAGTCATCAAAGTTTGGCATGTTTAAAGTATCCTTTTAATGCCTGCAGAAAATGTCTCACTGTTCCTTTACATAGGAAAAGAAACACAGACATAAATAAGGATGACTATGCTGTTGTACCTCTTTTGCAGTAAATGTTATATGGGCTTCATTCCTGATCCTACCATTGTAACATGAGTGAATGAGTATTACAGGAGTGAACATTGCCCCGTATATACTACAGGCGAAGTTGATGGAAGATTAAGGAGAAAACAGCGATGATTATTTTACATCTGTGAATAAGGCTCCATAGCAAAAAAAAAAAAAGTCTTTGCCATTATAGAATAGTTTTAAATTAAGAAATGAAAACGAGTTAGATGTAAATATGTTTTGCATATGTTTTAAATATGTTTTGGTCTAGTCTTAAAAATGTGAACCTAGTTTATCATCTCTTCTCAACCCTTTTTCTTTTATTTTAACATGTGCCCGATAACTGTGCAGAGTGAAGAATACATTTATATAGTGCTGTTAACACCCTTACTTTGATGATTTGGGATAAATCAGCATTTCAAAGGACTGCTCCTACAACACAAGGTAAAGCACTACGTCCATTGCACTTGAGGTCGTGGGTGTATTTTTTTTAATTTTTTTTTTTTCGTTTCTTGCCTGACTTCCACAGGGCAACTTTTACACTGCAGGATTATCTTCGTGTGTGTCGGTTCTTGGTTTGATAGTGAGGTTTTATTTCTGTATTTGAGAGCCATTTGCAGAGGTGCTGATAGAAGAGTCGAAGTTATATTTTAGATTTTAATTACTTGGTATTGATCTTATAAGAATTTTGAAGATTGGTCAGTAACTGGAAAAGAATTTATGAATTTCGTGAAGTCTTATTGTACCAGATATTTTTAATCGTTATATGAAAACTTAAAAGTTTGCGACTGAATGATAGTGACTGTTTTATATTTGAATGTTTTGTGCTGGTACGTGCATTGTGTTCCGGGTGATATAGAATACTTGTGAGGTTGTAACTTTTAGGGTAGCTCCTGAAATTTAGCTAAACTCACGTTGACTTTCTACTTGCCATTCCAGAAGAATATATATGTGGTTTATATGTTCATAAGGTTGTGTTTCTTATGGTACAACGCACCAGAAAATTTGTTATCGGCCCTTTGATGAAATGGACAAATCAACATTGCCTTGTAGTTAAGACTTTCATACAGCAACCATACCGAGCATACCCCCTTGGGCAAATCAACATTGCCTTCTAGGTATGAGTTTGATGTTATAAAGCAACCATTCCAGCTCAGATCAGCTCACTTCCTTCATCATTTTAGCTTTCTATTTTTTTTACCGTTTGGTTCCTTTTTCCTTTATTTACCCTGCTTCCACTATGCAAGCAACTCTTACTTCCATTCGGCGCAAAACAGTTTGAAAAGTACCATGAGCTTAATTCCTATTTTTTTAAAACTTTATTGCGCTAGCCAACTTTCAGATAAGGAGTTATCTTCGGGTGGGTGGGTTTTTAGGTAGATTTCGAAGAAAAATATACCTATTGAGATCGATACGATATGAAAGTATATATATATATATATATATATATATATAT
>JAGDQP010005089.1:0-33001 GCA_022664845.1 Lepisma saccharinum | reverse complement strand
TATATATATATATTAACACGCTAGCGGACATAATTTTGAAGATATTTCAACCAAATTTTTATATGTTGTTTCTAGGCTTAATAGCTCGGTTAAGTTCTTTAATGAGCAAAATCGGTCGCCATCTTGGATCCAAAATGGCCGCCGAACCCATTGTTGTATAGAATACACAGCCTAAACCGCTGGGGCTATTCAAATCAAATTTGGTATAAAGGTACAACATCACTTTTTGATTATGAAAATGTTACCTTATGAGTTCAAAGACGCCATCTTGGATCCAAAATGGCGGAAGTAAGAAATCTATTTTCCATATCGTTTGAGCTAGAGAAACGAAATTTGATATAAAGGTGTATTGTCACTACTAGCTCAAGAAAATATAACGAAATGTTGAAAAAGTCACCATCTTGGATTCAAAATGGCCGCTGAACCCATTGTTGCATAGAATACACAGCCTAAACGGCTGCAGCTAGAAATATTAAATTTGGTAACACTATACATTATCATGTATGTTACTAAAATATTACATGATGTATCCAAAGACGCCATCTTGGATCCAAAATGGTGGACCTAAAAATCATTTTCCACACCGTTTGAGCTAGAGATACGAAATTTGGCATGAAGATGCATTATGACGAGTAGTTTAGGGAAACATTACAACATTTGGGAAAAGTCGCCATCTTGGATCCAAAACGACCGCCCAATATCCCATTTTGCACACCGTTTGAGCTGGATAAATGAAATTTTACTTAAAGTTGTACCATCACAAGTAAGTCACGACAATATAAGAAAACTCAAAAAGTCGTCAACTTGGATCCAAAATGGCCGCCCCAAAAACCCAATTTCGAAATCATTGAAGGTAGAGAAACGAAATTTTCTTTGAAGGTGTATGACCAAGAGTAGGTTACAATAAATGGGGCAAACCTTCCTTTTGGGGGCGCAGCCCTTGTGGGAGGGTACAGATGGATGACATGGTGGTGTAGTGCTGCAGTGAAATTTTGGTTATGATAAAGGAGGCGCATAGGCGCATCTTCTCAAAAGCACTGAATTTGGGGGCGAACCTTCTACGGGGGCCTGGGGGCAGCTCTCCAAGCGAAACAAATCGAGTATAAATTTTATATATATATGTCTTGTGAGGTATCGTTGAACAGCTCTTGATGAATAATCTACAAAACAATAAATAGTTTCTCTATAGCTCTCATATAAGGCTAGATTTGAATTTTTGAAATTAAAAAAAAAAACTTCGAGATCTACCTCAGCCTGTAGGCCTACCGAAAGGGATTTTTTAATATTGGCGTGGGGCAACGTAAGGTAGGTAGGGCACTACTTCTGTAGTTGAGGTCCTGGGCGCGCCTCGCTAGTTCAGTCCAATTCTGTCCTCAGTTCAGCTTTTCAATGGCATTCATTGTGTTTTCTTTTCAATTTTGCTTCCCCTTTTTTATTAAGCTGCTTCCACTATGAAAACAGCTCTTTCACTCCTTTGTTTAGGCTAAAAATGGACATCTCATTCATTTACACATTGTTATATAAGGTTGAGATACCTTTGGCATTTTTTCTTGAAGTTTCATTCTCACAGCTGGTATCTAATTCTCGTAGGATTTTGAGATAGCATTGATTATTAATGCATTTTCCGATTTATTTATGATGAAGCGACAAAGTAGCTTTTGAGGTTCCCATGATGGGGAAATGCATAAAGTATCGAGTCCATGTCAAACTCATGGATAATAATTGCATATTAGGTTGTACGTTCATTTATTTCTCATAATAAAGAAGCAAGTCTTCCAAGTAGGTTGAAATGTAAGTTCATTTTTCGTTTTTCATTTATAGTTATTGTTAAGTATTACCTATATACATATATATGTCTTATATACATTTTATACAGAATAAGTAAATTTTTTTCATTAATAAACTAGTCTCTTGCAGCAATGAAACAATAAATGCAGTATGTAGTTGTATCAATCAGAATATACCCTTAACTTGTCATGGCTCCACCAGAGAATGTTACTTTTTAAATTCATGTCATCTGTACTCATAACTATTATAGATTGTTTATATAACTCATATAGTATCTTGAATTTATATTTTGTAATTTGTGTTGAAAGCCAGCTGTGAACATATGTACATCAGTGTTTATGATACAACCATGTCACGTTTTGAAGCAAAGGTTAACATACACTAATTTAAGCTTGTCCTTTTCATGGCGTGGAGAGGTTACTCAGATAGACATGTGTGTTGAGCAAAACTTCTCTGAGTCCTCCATGGCTTTATTTACAATGTAAGCTTTTCAGGTTACAGTTGCTATTTGTTGAACTATATGTGACCTATTAGGTTAGGTATATCTATTAAAGAAAGGTCAAATGCTTTTCCACATGATGCGAGTTACATACTTAGCATTTTCGTAAACGCTTTAGTTAACTTGTTTTCCTGTGGATCCTTCTGGATTGCTACTGTCGATTGGCCTTCTTGTCAAAAAAAATCATTTCTGGTTTTGCAATCTCCAATGTTTTTTCTCCTTGCATAATTATTATATAATAGTAATTTCATGAATAACATACATGTTATTTATAAATATTATGTATCTTACAACATGAAGTTGACCTGTGTATCCTCCTGAATCGTGTCTGTCGAAGTGCCTTGTGTAATTTATGTAGAACATTTTCATTAAAAAAACTAATAAATATAATTGTCATCTTCAGTACGAATGGAAAGACTGAAATACCCAAACAAAAGTGCCGAAGAATGATGAGATAGACATGCTGTGATACAAATATCATTGGAGTCTAATTTTTAAAAAGATTAGAACTTTCCTGTCATTTTTATAGTTGTCTTTATTTGTGAGAAAATTGTATAAGTTATGTTACCCTCATATCAGAAGTTTATTTTTTACCTTTAATATTTTTAAGTGCATTTTTATGTTGAATAAATATTGGTCTATAAGTAGTGTTAAACTCATTTAATAAGTTATACTTGTTCCCATTGGATTAAAAAAATATATGTATCTATATATAAATTTCCGTATTTGTTTTATTTCCTAGACTCTTTCATAGTACAGTCATGAACAAAAAATGTGCCATCCAAATTGGGAGGACCCAAACGAAAATGTTAAAAAAACAAAATACATTTATTTGTAATTCCAACTATCCCACTTTTTGTCCATGACTGTACAACTGCAAAATTATCTCTTTCGTAAACATAATTTTCAACAATTAAAATTCACTGCAGTGAAATATATAACAGAGAGATGTGTGCCTACTATAGTTAATAAAAATAATTTCTTTAAAAAATGCCATGCTTATAAGTGAAATTTAAATGTCTAAAAGGCGCAATATTTTTTTCCAAACTAAGAAAGGAAGAGATTTAATGTAAACTCATTTTTTGTGAAATGTACGTAGTATTTATCTGTTCCATAGCGCACAGCACAAAAATCTTTTTGTTTTTGTTGTTTTTCACTAGGACACACATTTTATTATATATAAATAAATGTGTTTATATATATGTACATGGGCAACACCCTAGCCGAGCTAGTCTACCGGTTCCCGTAAGATCACCGAAGTCAAGCAGCTCTGGGTCTGGTCAGTGCTTGGACAGGTGACCGTTGCAATACTCCAGATGGTGTTGCCTGTGCGGCGTCCACCCAGCGTCGTGAGGCCAATTGGGGAGCTACCTGAATAAAGAGGTAGCGATCACAGCTGAGAGCTTCGACTCTCCTCTCCCAACACGTCTGGTTAGCGTGGGGGCAGTAGACCACCTCCTCCCTCCGGGAGAGTAGTGGATTGAATATGGCTGTGCATTATTATATATATGTACATACTTAATCTGTATCTTGTATATATATAATGATAAAACAGGTAGTAAAAAAGGACACATACGTGGTAGATTCATGAGACAGGCGTACAATGACTACTACAATAGAAAAACTGTACGTTTCGCTAAAGCGTTTTCAACTGGTAGGAGAAAATGGACAGAGTGGACCATTTCCTCTCCTACAAGTTGATAACGCTTTTGCGAAACGTACAGCTTTTCTACTGTGTTTGTGTAGTTATTGTACGCCTGTCTCATGAATTTACGATGTATATGTCCGTTTTTTCTACCTGTTTTATCATACATATATATAATAAATCACAGCCATATTCAATCCACTAGTGGATGAGGCCTCTCCCCGAACACAGGAGTTGGTCTACTGCTCCCACGCTGACCAGATGGATTGGGAGAGTAGAGCCGAAGCTCTCTCTGTGATGGCCACTGTATTTTATTCACGGCAGCTCCCCAATTGTCCTCACGATGCTGGGTCAACACCAAAATTTTTGAGCCCCCACCGGCAATCGAACCATTGTTCACTCGCACTGAAGTTAAACGCACTACCGACTAGGCTACGCAGAAGCTCACACACACACACACACACCTAAACACACACACACACACATAAATATATATATATATATATATATATATATATATATAACTAGTGCAAAGGAAAGCCGGAAGGAAATTTAAGGCAAATGAAGGAGAAAAAAGGCTATTACTTACAGCTTACTTTCGCATTAGATCACACAAATAAACATAAAAAAGTTACTATATTTCGTGTATTCACACTTTTTCAAGTATAGAGGAAGAGAGCGAAGTTCACAAAGTACAAGTTTGAAGAGACAGTGGCCAGTTTTTTATGTGAATATGTGTGATCTAATGCGAAAGTAAGCTATAAATATTACCCTTTGTTTTCCTTCATTTGTCTTAAATTTACCTTATATATAAATATATATATCCTACCTTCGGGCCACTGGTGGGGAAATATTTATTCCCTTGGGCCAACTGCTGGGACCTTGGAGTTGCCGCTAATGGGCCGTAGACGGGAAATTTTGTTTTTCCACCTTCGGCCCACAGGAGGCAGAAATTATATACCGATCTGCGGGCCATGTATGGGGAAATTGTTATTCCCATGTATGGGCAAGAGGCGGGAGCATTTTCCCCCGCCTGAGGCCCGTTGGTTGGAAAATTATTAAAGCCGTATGCGGGCCGCCAGCGGGGAAATTATTATATCCAACTATGGCCTGTAGGCGGGGGAAAAATTTCCCCGTGGTCTGGCCACCGGATAGCCGACGCTGGGCCGCTGTTGGGTCGATCACGCATGGGCGGGAAAAAGAGAATTCCCTGATGGTGGGCCGCCTTAGCTGTGCCGACGGCGGCAAAAGACTAGTGTCCGACTCACCCCCGACAACTCGTGTCGGGAAATGATCGGGCCTACGCCGGCCAAAATGAGCGTTTTTGTGGAAGGTTTTTGCTGCCTTTGGGGATGTCCGCCCGACGTTCGGGAACCGAGCGTGGCCCGACGCTAACAGGCGTCGGCCCAGCGGATGGCCGCCCCGGTTTTCTCGATTGGGAATGACACCAAAAACAAAATATAATATAGTTTGTTTTATTAAAGATGGAATTTATTGAAAGCTATGAGTATCAATCTTTTCATACATTTAATAACTTAAATGAAGCAAATGAAGACATCAAATCTGAATCGTCGTACATTTAATAACTTAAATGAAGCAAATAAAGACATCAAATTTGACATCAGTTCCGGAGATGGATTTATGCACCCACACTACAGCGATTTATACATCAAATATGAAGTCGTTGGAAAAGATGCTGGAGGAACTTTTACTGCGGGGTCAAATATTAAATTAATAGATAATTTTGTTCCATATTTGTTTTCGCAGGTAGAGGTACGCAAACATGGTACTGTTATTGATAGAATTGATTATCCAGGAATCACATTAACTGCTATTACCACATGTCAATTATCAAAGCCTGAGCTTGAATATTTTAAGTCGGGTGGATTAATTACTGATGCGAAATTTCCACGGAATTGAATACAGTGTTTTTTCCAGTACGTTAACTGTGTGGTTTCTTTAGTGACTATAAGGAAAGTATGGGGAAGAGTGGGCTTCGAGTAACATTTAAAAGAAGTGGAAATAATGATGTCTTATTTTATCGCTGGAAAACAAAGAAATCATATGGTATTTTAGATGATGCTACGTTAGCTCATCCTGCTAAATTAAACATTATTTCAATGGAGCTAAGAATGCCAATTGTCGAATACGAGAAAAATTATGCTATGAAATTAAAAGCTGATATACTTCGATAACCTCGACTACCAATTGAATTTCTCACGTATCAAAGTGTTCAACGATATGTTTCAGGTTTTTATTTCGAATTTGATGTAACAACACAGTTTAATTCACTGCAGTTCGATATGCCTGATTTTGTAATAGTTCTTTTTTCAAATTAATCGTGATGATAATACTGAGGAGATAGATGCTAGTAAGTTTGATGCATGTAAGATTAAGAATATCTATTTAAGAGCGCTCGCAACGAAATATTCCCTCGTGAGAACTTAAACCTGGATATTACAAAAGCAGATTATCTTAAAATGTACGATAATTACACCGCTTTTAAACGTGTAACACAGAAAAATACTTATATGTTTTTTCTACAAAAGAGTTTATAGAAAATCGTCCAATGTATGTTATTAATACAAGTAAACGAAAGCAAGTTGTTAATAACGGAAGAACCAATAGTAAAATTATAACGGATTTTGAAGAAGCAATTCCTGAAAATACCTTTTGCACTGTGATACTTATAGTTCAAACCTCATTCAATTATAATGTTAAGAATGAAAGAGTAATAGAACAATCTTAGTGAGACTGAGTGTTTTTTCTGCAAGTAAAGAGAATATTACATTATTAAATCCTTGAATTTCACACCTTGCATTATTTTATTAAGTTTTTTTTGCAGATATTCGTTCTATCTAAAATTCCAAATGTGTGTACATCTTCCGTGAAGTTTATGGTTCAACATACACACTGACAATTTTGAACCATATAATATTAGGGTAGCATATAAATATTGCCTCCCAGCAGCGAGACATATCTTAGATTGTGTAGCAGCAATGTAGATTGCATACAACATAGGAGCTTCTAAATCTATAATCTGCCTAATCATAATTATAATCAATCTAATCCCAAAGATTATTAATGATCCAACAAAAATTTGGCAGTTAGGAACCATTAGGCCCCGATATCTCGGAAACGGCTCAAAATATCGGAAAATAAATCGAAAATCTCCCCTTATAAATACCTTGTCGTTTCTCGTCATAATCTATCTATAACCGAAGTTTCATAAAGATGTGACAAAAATTTGGCAGTTAGGAACCATTAGGCACCCATATCTTGAAAACGGCTCAAAATATTATCGAAAAAATAAATCGAAAAATCTCCCCTTATAAACACATTGACATAATCTATCTAATTCCAAAGTTTGATGATGATCCGATAACATTTTGGCAGTTAGGAACCATTAGGTACCCATATCGCAAATCTCAATATGCCATATTAGGGACCCCACGCGGTATTCTATATTCTCTGAGTTAGGTCAACCTAAGTAATCAGAAAAATTGGCGCTAGAGGGGGTAGTGTCGCTAGTTGCAGCCGTGGGCCAATCTCCTATCTTCCCATGTTAAAATCTGCGGCAAAAGGAAGAAATTTCAATTACTGTCCTTGAGCAGTGTAATTCTAAAGGCAACCCCAAAATAGACTCGTCATGGCGTCCAGTGGCTTTTTAGCCACCGAATTCTGGAAAATGAGAAAACGAAACCACTTTTATGATAGCTTTTGTTCGCGTCTACGCTCCTGTCATATATTTGGTGGCCAGTGTGGCAGTAGTTCTGTTTGTTCGAACATTGTGAAGTGGGAAGATCCGCTTCATCGTTGTGTAAAAAACAGTACTCTTTGTTATACACTTACTCGTGTCTTTACATTGCTGTTCGTTTCCAGTCATGGAAATCCTATTTCTGTTTTGCTTGCCACGCAAGAAATGCAAGGGTATGATGATCCAGAAACCGTTCTGGAGTGCTGGAGAGCTCTGTGTTACTACAAAATGGTAGGATTCCACGCTGCTGAATCTGATTCCGACATGTTGCTGCATTATCTCCTCTATTATTTCTGGAACGACTAAGAAGCCGTTTTACAATGTTGTGCAAGTGCCCAGGACATTCTCAACCTAGGTTACTACGAATTCTTCGGGAGTGTGGGCAGTGAAGAACTGGCCTGGAGTTACTATACTGCGTTGATATCGGACTATGATTGTTTCTTTTCCCAGGAAGCCCGAGAATTCTACGGATTCGAACCCTTTTTGCTTGGTGGTTGAGGTGACATTGACCCTTAAAGTGATGATGCGGGTAGTGTTCTGGACATCGATACTAGTGATGGTTATATGTGCGATCATATGCAGCATAGTGCTACGAATATGGATGCGACACAGTGGATGCAAGATCATACTAAGTGTATAATGTACGGTGCTGGACGTGACCCCCAATTTGAGATTATTTCTGAGAAACCCAAAACGTATCCGAATTTCTCTCTACGAGGTCGTGAAATAACAAGCCGATCTATTATAACCACTATTCGAGATCCGGAGGAGTTCGTAAGTAATTTGTTTCAGTTTGTTATGGACAAATTACTAAGCGATATCGACCCGGTCTCCAAAGTGGGATTTAGTCTCGAGAGCTCCAAGTGCAGTGTAGGAAAGCCTGTATACATACCTTTCCAATTACGAGCACATCTTACGGCGGACAGTATGCTTAGAAAATCGAAAATGGTTTAAACTCCAACGAAGAATTCTTGTTACGTCATAGTATCACCATTAGGGTGGATATTACGAATCCCTGTCGAGGTCAGGGGCTAAGCTAAGTATAGCCCCTTACTAGATTATTTGCAAATGCACATTATTCCCGGTGAACAACGTCCAGACTGTCTAGCTATAGCATTGGTCATGGGGCGAAGTAAGGTGGATAAAAATTATAATAAAACTGCCTATATGAGAGCATATCCTGACAACTGGCATGTTGATGCCATGAAACTGTGTTATACATACATGTCAATGAGAGCCATATTTGTTATGTTAAACCTGAGCATCCAAACGTGTAGAAGATCTTTTATGTATTATCTATGATATAGAAACTATGCGATTGGATGCTGATGCCAAGGGTGAACATGAACTGGTGCCTGACTTAATCTGTGTGTCACACCGTTGCTATCATTGTAAAGATATGCACGACTCTGGTTATATATGTAATGTCTGTGGTGATGGTAACCGGGGTTTTACATTTTACACCATGGACTCGTTTATCACCCACGTATTACAACAGGGTCCTAAGTTTACACAAGTGGTTGCTTTGGCACATAATGCTCACGGTTTTGACAATTTATTTGTTTCCCGTGAAATATTAGAACAGCAGCAATTAGTACCGGAAATACTTACTAGTGGCCACAAGATTTTGCAACTAACGTTAACCAATATTATATTCAGAGACACGTTCCTGTTTATGGGAGTTCGATCAGCGGACCTCCCAAAAACGTTGGACGAATCCCTGCGGAAGGGGAACTTTCCATATCTATTCAACATCCCGGGGAATCAGCATTATGTTTAATTATATCCAGACCTGGATTATTACGATCTAGGAAGTAAATCGGACAAAGATGCCGAGGCTATTGCACTATGGCGTACTCAATGTGTCAAAGGGAAAAAACATTTGATTTCCAAAGGGAACTGTTGGCCTATTGCCAGAATGACGTACCTATCCTCACGTTAGCTCTTATTTAGTTTTCAAATTTAATCGAGCGTACAACAGACGGTCTTCAATGCTTTTGGCATACCTATAGCATTGCTGCCGGGGAGATGCAATGCTATCGAACCGAGTATCTTAAAGAAAATACCATCCCTGTCGTCCTACCATTAGGGTTTCATCATGGTACTAATCAAGGCAAGCACGCGAAACTTTGGCTTAGGTATATAGAATATACACATTAAAGTCAAGTTGCAGAGCTGTGAACGTGGTGGTGAAGTCCAATTTAAATATTTCAAAGTGGAGGGTATGATAAAAATACTCGTACTGAATATGAATATTATGGTTGTTACTACCATGGACACCATTGTTTAGCGCAACTGAGGGATTTAGCTACAGATAAACAAGGGCATAGTCTCAATTGTCGATATGCAGACACTATGGCTAGGGAAGATTTTCTGCTTCAGACATGTAACGTAAATGTTGTGTCCATGTGGGAATGTCAGTGGCACAAACAGGTGAAGACTTGCCCTGAAATACAGGCATTTCTTCGCGAGCAATGTTCCGATATTGAAGATACATTATGTCCCAAGAATACCTTTAAGGGTGGCCGAAGCGAATGCTTCCAAACCCTTTACGAATGCAGTGAATCAGAAGTAATCGATTTCGTGTACATTACCTCCTTGTATCCTTGGGTAATGGCTACCCAACCACTTCTGGTTGGACCAGTAACTGTGCATGCATGGACATGCCCGATTCCTCTCTGGTTCACGGTTTAGTCTTTTGTAAAGTCCTCCCTTAAGAGATCTTTCCCTTCCCATATTACCATACTATGTCCATAACAAACTAATGTTTGGTTTATGCAGAACGTGTATGGAAACGTTACATACCAGTAACTGTACTCATACAGACGAAGAACGCGCCATAAAAGGTGTTTTCTGTACGCCCGAGCTCCATGCTGCATTAGAAGCAGGTTATGTTGTTGTTCAAACGTACGAAATTTGGGAATCGGAAATGTCAGTGGACTTGTTTAAGGGATACGTCGATACCTTTCTTAAAATGAAACATGAAGCCTCCGGATTACCTTAGAATTGCCAAGGTGAAGAGGATAGACAACCGTATATTCAGGATTATCTTAATCATGAGGGAATTCAACTAGAGTATGATAACATTACCAAAAACGGTTGACTTCGATTCATTGCATAAATACATTTAAATTCTCTGGTCGGAAAGTGGGTTCAGAGGTGTTATCTTCCGAAAACAAAGGTTGTTACAACAACTCAGGAGTTTAATGAAATTGTCCATCCTTCTCACTTGGAAATTCAACATGTAAATCTAATAGGGAGTAAACTTGTTAACTACAGGGATTTTCAATCACGCAATACACCTTACGCATTCAACAATGTCATGCTTGCAGCTTTTATTTCCTCATGGGCACGACTACGACTGTATGAGGCAATGAGTACTATCGGTATAGCTCGTCTCTTGTTCTGTGATACCGATGGCATTATCTGTGTTAGAGGTCGTGATGAACAACCATCGCTGCCGCTAGGTTATTATCCTGGTCAACTAAAGGATGAACTGCCACCAGGGTGGGAGATGCGGCTATTCGCTTGTTTAGGGCCTAAGCGTTACTCTTACGAACTAAAGAATCTACAGGGCAACTAGACCATGTGATCAAAATACGTGCAATGAATCAACAAACACGGAAGAAAATAATATTTAATGATATGTATAAGGTGGGAAAGGGAACGTATAAAGGTAAACAAATCAGCACACCTAATCGTATCCTTCGAAAACATGACTTTCGTGCCGTATGTAAAACACAAAAGAAACGCCATCCTGCTGTGCAACAACACAAACGCCGGAAATTAAATCCTATTAATACAGAACAATATATGACAGTTTCCTATGGATATCGAGGTTAGGATAACATGGAAATAAAACACATGCTAGTCATTTTTTGGAATACTTATTTATTTTATATATTTGACATTGAACATTTCTTTGCTGGCGATTGAACACTAGTAAACGAATTATGCCCATTATATTATCGGAGCACATCATTGCCATTTCAAATCATATATTTGTACAGTTTCGATTGTTACAACCGCTTTACAAACAGCTGTGAAAACATCCCGCAAGGTATACAACCGTCTCGCACATTCATCTGCGTATAATGTTGATGCCTTAGCGCATATCCATTGGCACCAAATGTTCGTTACAATATGAACACTATTCTTTTGTAGGATTGTTTATATACAGCACCAATATTTCCTATTGGATGCGCACCGTAATTAGTAATACGTTGGTTAAAACAACACATTTTGTTTCCTTCCGATGGCAAGACAAATTTTTTTTGTAGGAATGGTTATATGAAATGATAAAAAAGTCAACTCCATTGTGTACCACAATGTATTTACAAGACGACAAACTTTGAATGTTGATGGCTCCCTTGTGGTAATCTGTCACCAAACGTTGTATCGGGGGAGGTACTACACTTTAGTTTATATGCAGTGGGGAACTTAGTATCCTGTTTGATATGCGACTGATTATTGCAATGCAATGCCGAACGACATATCCTGATCTTGTCATGTACATCGCCTCCATTATGTGTAATAATATTGTAACTGTTTGTCACAGTAAGTATAGCACCTTGTAAATTGTAATCCAAGCACTGTATTGGTTTATTGAACAATAAAGATCTTTTTTTCATTCTAATCGTTGTGTTTCATTTTTTAATCCTGCTCCAAAGTCGAAAGTGAAGCTCCATGTTCAAAGTCTTTTGTCTACAGTACATCGTAGATTGCCTTACATCATCGTCATTAGCAATCATGCCAAGATATGTGCGTAGAAAGTGTTCTAGGGGGACGTGTTGATCTGGATGCATTTCAACAAGAATATTATAGAACGATTGATATGTATCAAAAACGCCGTCCCTAAAACTTCATCTGGTACATCATCCGGTGAAAGATTGGTACAACAATGGCCATTATCTTCGAGAGGAATGCCTGCATAACAGTAAATTCAAGCTACCGAAAAGGAGGGCGTCCATTGATCAAAGCACTTTGCACTCACGTGTGAATCTGAAGAGCCACAAACTGCCATCGTGCTCGGAACTGAGTTCAATGCCTGTTGACAGATGTACTTTATATAAACTGCTGGCCAATCATGCCACGTCCTGTCAATTCGAAGGTGTAATCAATCGTAGCACACTAGTGATGGGTTAGACATTGCAACTGTGTTCTTGGTTCTACGATTATTGTGCCGTAATTGCGGTTCCCAATTAAACTTACTCTGATTCATGGTGATTGTCGTGCGTTAACATTCGAAAAGTTCAATATTACTCCTTTAATTACTAGTTGTTCCGCTAGGTGGTAGTAGTGTGCTGAAAAAGCATATGTTTCAGGTGGGTAGAGAGGAAAAAATTCTCAAGTGTTAACATATGCAATTCTTTCAGAGTACCAAGATGTAAATGTGGCTGTTGGGGTACATGATGCTAAAATTTTACGAATAACGTGTTTTGCCAGGCTACAGCATCCAAACTTAGTACGTGATTACACATCGAAACACAGTAGTGACTCATTCGCAATCAGAACGTCCCAGATTGGAGAACCATATTTTTCACTCGTATATTGGGGACAAACAGTTCTACTCTATTATAATGTGATGTCCGTCCTCGTCCTGGTCCAACACCGTAGCAATCAACTATAAAACCGTACTTCTAGCATGATGTGTTTCTGCCATTGGAAGTATCATGTTCTCATCAGATGTACAGTGTTATTGGACTCTCATTCACAATCGGGACATCCAAGATTGGAAAACCATATTTGTCACCCGTATATTGCGGACAAACAGCCCTACTATACTATAATGTGATGTCCCCCCTCGCCCTGATCCTGCACCGTAGCAATAAACTGTCCAGCCGTACTTATAGCACGATGTGTTTGTCATTGGAAGTGTTATGTCCTCATAAGATGTACAGTGTCATTGGATTTCCCCCTTTGGGTGAATCTATTTATATATATCTATATGTCTATATATATTTATATGTCTATATATATTTATATGTCTATACATATATTAATATATTTGTATTCACCTATCATCCATTATTCGCGAATCTGTGTTTGTTATATTCATCGAAACGCAAACGTTGGCCTGCATTCAAATATCGTCATAGCATTCTTTACTAAATCAATTCCTTTCTGGCAAGAAAACCTACTCTTACAAACAGGTAATTGTCAGCAAGCTGCGTTCTGAATTCACAAGTAAAACACACATGGACACCACTCCCATACCCAAGACAAATTAAGCAAAATTAACCATTAAATATTTCATTCTAGAGTTGTAAATATCCGTAATATCCAGAAGTTGTAACTCCTGGAAACTCTAAAACTACCATGTTCATATTACCCAACCAAAGGGTTTCCTTCCATGGCTGTGACTCAACAGTACAAACATTCTACGACAAACTGTATATTACTGTATTATCCACCATTGAACAAGCCTCGAATATCCTTAGAAACTGACCCGATAAGACAATCCCTTCCTGTCCCAGTATTATCCACCGGTGATCACTCTCGGAAAGGTCTAGCAGAATTGGAAGAGCACCGGAAATCAGTGCTTTGTCCATGGAGAAAGGAGTGCCATCTGTTAGCGCTTTGAAGAATCTTTCTAACAAGCTATCATGCATTAAACAAAATACGCATAGTTAGTCTCTTATAATCACATCTTTAATTTATGTTCAGGTATGTGTACTGCTGATACAGGTAACGATCATCACCAAAGGAGGGCAATACTACATCCGTATATGTCTACTGTATTTTCATTGTTACACTAAATACTATTTCTCCTCCTACAAAATCAAGCTTAGAGGACTCAAACTTTCAAGGAAGAAAGTTCAAGAGCATAATCGATGCCGATTTTTATTTTCCTTATTGTTAACAGATATTGCTATATCTTCAATAGCATTGAAATCCAATTCCCTGGTATCTTCAAACCATCTTGTGTTGGCGTACAATTGCAAATCTTGACAGAATATGGCCCTTCTAATTTTATTTTAGGACAACTAAACACATGTTAACCAACTATTTTTTTACATATATTTATTTAACAACGTACAATTTATACGTTAACTCATGCTTTTGCACCACATACCAACGAACAGTATGATTGGATAGACCTATTTCTTTAACAGAAGAAGAAGAAGAAGAAGAAACCTTATTCTTTCAACGAGATTGTGCCAAACATCTCGTACATCTTGTACATCATTAAATTTAACAGCGTCATTATGAGAAGAAACTGTCGAGAGGACTTCCACCATATTAAAAAGCATTATTTTTGGAAGTGCTAGAACAGTGAAAACGTATTCTATCAGTATTTTAATAAGGGCTTAGGGTTTCGAGATCTTATTTCAAACAAATGCCGGTCCACTTCCAACTTCGCATCTCTACACGCTATTGTATTTAATGATGGTCTTGCCGCTCCACTAACTAATCATCCTTCCTCAACTCATCTTAAAAGCATCGCTATTTTAATCTCTTGTGTTTGCAATCGAGTGAATCACCTTCACCTGCCCACATTGTCCGTTCTTTGATATTTCACACCCTCTTTCTAAAGATCGTTCAAGTGCTGTCCCCTTCGTATAATGCATCTTCGAATTTCATGGAAGATTGGCCAGTTAAGTGTACTATGATAATAAGACCAATTCCTCACGCCTCATTCTTCCATGGTCGATCTTTGCAAGTTTGGGAAACTGCACAGGATCAAAGAACATTCTATTGAAGAGGTTAGTCTCAACTTTTGAGTTATTCGTGCGTATATTGCTATAAATCCACTTCTACGCCTCTTGCTTCACTAACAAGTTTAAGCCTCTATATATTCATGCCGTAGCCTTTTATCTCTTTAGAGCCTTTGTTGAGTTTGCTCCAATCTCTCATGCATACACTAATCCCTTTGTTCAAAACATGGTCGCTAGCCTGGAAAGGGGGAGGGGGATTCTATTGTAAGCGCGTTCTGTAGACATTTCTACTAGTTCCAAATTCAACCACTAGGGGCACCTCTGATATCTCTGTTGGAGTGCATGGAAACAGGCAAAGAAAATAAAGAGAGAGAAAAACGAGAAGAAAATATAATTATTCGACAGACGTGATCCATAATAGTATTTAATCACTAGGCAGGTAAGCGAACTACAAAGCCGGTATGTCTCCTCTTTTTCATGGTGGAAGACTCATTCAATAGAACAGGATAAAAAAGGAAGAAATCAAACAACAAGATTACCGAATCCATATGTATGAAGTGTTTAAGAACTTGTTTCTTTCCCTTTCTCTAAGTCTCTCATTTTTGTATATCTTTCTTTGTTGTGATATATTTCTCAGTTAAGCTGTTTGGGCCTGTGATGGTTTCTGAGTTCAAAAATATACTACCTGGAAACTAATTTTTCTTTCTTAAAATAGCGTTAGGTATACGAGTGGGAAATAAATATACATACCAACGTGCTTTGCTTGCAGTACATTAAATGTTGCTAATATACGGTATTCCTATTAAACAAAGCAGTCAAATAGCCTTCTCTAATAACAGATCCATTCCTTATCACATAGCCTAGACAAATAAAGCATATTGCAGTAAACAGACACGTATTATCACCATCGTGTTTTCATCGCTAAGAGCTACATGAATGTAGTTAGTCAGTAACATGCTTGCTCATTGGGAAAACATTAAGAAAAACCCTAATGACTACAAATAGCTCTAATATTCGCAAACTGTGGGGCAGCATAACAACAATTTTATGGCGTAAGACTTCAAATATTAACTAAATGTATGTGAAATAAACAAAAGCATTAAAAATCCTGGATTCAGCAATGCACATACCTTACGAGCGCTGATTAATTAATAGAGCTGCCAATTAAGGGGGCATCTACGCAATTATACATTTGGAAAAGACGAGTACATGCGGCAAAACAGAACGTAACACCATAGTCGTCCTGTCTCTCTTTGAAAAGACAGTGTTGCGATATAATATGTAACCAGAGTGTGGTCAGGCTAACATGAGTCAGGTAGAAAAGCCATTAATCGATGCTAGGAGCCAGTTCCAACAATTAATGGTACCTATCATCCTACTTAAATGCTTTTATCTTTTTTCTCTCTCTGCAGATGGTTGGAAGAGTGCGACCATCGAGCTATTCTGACGAAGTTGTTCTTGATGTCTCAAGGCAATTCACTAAAGATATTGTACAAGATAGCAAAAGAGTTGGACTAACGCACCAAATATGGTTTATGTTACAAAGTAAATTGCCACTTATAAGTCGCAAAGCAATCTACACGCGTGTCTGTAGAAATAAATCTGAATTTATCCCAGAAGACAACTCGCATGATGAAGACGTGATAAATTTCATTTCGAATAAATTCCAAGCAGAAGAACTGTAAGCAGAAGAAATTAAGAGTGAAGGAAATTGTTACAGCTCAAGTGATACCAATTCAAATCCATGCTTAACATTTGAAGCTACGTTAACAGAAGACGAATGGTCAGTAATAAAACCAATAGAAAAACTTTACCCACGGCATGATCCTAGACGCTCAAGCGTATCTCATCGCTCAAGTTTTGTTCTAAGAAAAAACGTTTGGACAACTATGATAAATTATGGTTCTCAACAAAACTGCCCTGTGTTTGGATTTTTAAGCGCGTAACTCTTACACAAGGAGGAAGAAACTACTTATTCATACAAGCACATTGTAAACAGTGTAATGGAAGTCTAACTTTAATTCTAGAAAACAAACCCAAACAAAACAAATCAATAGTATTCACAGGCAAAGTCAAAAATTTTGAACGGAATGAGCACAACCAGAGACAAAAGAGAAAGTTAAAAGGTGATGAGAGAGGGAAGATCGCAAATGCAAATTCATACAGTGCAAATTCATCAGCAAGCACATGGAGAACCGTTACATCAGATAAAATAATGGACTTTGGTGATAGTGAACCCAGTCATTTGTACTCACACGAACAAGTACGGAAGGCAAGATCTGAACTTTGAGGTAAATTAAGAGTTCATAGTAATGCACGTATGGCTGTGACTGTGCTCAAGCATTTGCCGAAAACTTACGGCTCCATTCACCAAGTTGGAGCAGATCCCTTTTTTGTTCATTATTGGACTAATGAGCAAATGAACTGTGGAACAAATATTCACAAAAAAGTCAGTGTCCTGCACATTGATGCAATATGCTCAATAGTTCCAAAATTAAATCGCCAAAACAAAATTAGTTCTGGACATATATTTTATATCAAGGTGTTGTTATGACGGTGTACAGTTTCTGGTTGTTCAGATGTTATCAGAGAGACACGATACAATCTGTATTCAATTTTGACTTTCTGAGTGGATACGACCTCGCTCACTAATTCCAAAAGAAATTGTGTCTGGCTTCTCACTTGCAATATTAGGAGCATTGCGCGAGTTTTCACATCTTGTTCCAGCTTAGAAACTTATTTAGAAACTTGTTTCTGTATAGCTGTGGGGACAGGGGAAACGGTAAACGTTCCTACCTGTTTCGTTCAAACTGACAGAGCCCACTTAATGAAACAGGCATCCCAATGGCCATGTTTGAAGGGCAAGGAAGAAAAACGCACACGACAGTTTTACCTCCGCTGTCTGGGCTTGATTATACAAACCGAATCTCTGAGTGAAATTAAAAATATTCTGCTTTCTAATTTTATTGTTGCTCTCAGTGAGTCAATACTTGTCGACCCAAACGGGAACGGTTATACTGTATGTGAGCAGCAGAAAAAAACTAAGGAATCTAATTTCTGAAGTGAAAACAAGCGTAGAAGTTATTGTAGATAGGGTGCAGCAAGATAAATGAAGACAGACATAGAAGAGGAAAACACAGGTTTCCACGGTGACACTACTAGTGCCCAATGCAACTCGTTGCAGAAGTGGTTTGAAGATGTCCTTACAGAAGCAAAATATGCTGTAAAAGGTGATGAAGGGGAAGAAGATAATGCACAATATCTTCCACAGATTGTAAATCATCTGCGGGACCTATTTGTGAAATTACCTCTCTGTTCAGGAATAATGATACCATTTTTTAAATATGGGAGAAACCCACCAACAAACGCTCCTGCTGAGAGCAGTTTTAATGAGCTGAAAACTAGAGTTCTTCACGATAAACAGCGACACCTTTGTGTAGACGAATTTCTATGTATACATTTAAAATCGATACAATGAAAATAGCAGCCAGTAGACAGACATAAACTGAAAGGCTAGCAGATAATGAAGCTATTACGACCCATGATTTTGTTCCTCCCACACAAAATTCTCGTGCATCAAGAAAGACTTATTACCATGGAAAAATAAAGAAACATGGTTATAATCGCATACTAACTGGGAGAGAATTTTCTGGTGATAGTCAATCTGAAACGTGTGAAATTTGCGCAAGTGGTAATTACCCAACGGGTGCCCACAAATGTATTAAATGTTCAACGCCCCTTTCATATATATGAACCATGTTCTTTCTCACTGCAACAATATAGTGAGGACGAAGAGGAAGGGTATGGATCTAAAAGAATGTGCAAGGCTTGTCATCGACATATGATAGAAGAAACGAGAACAAGAAAGGAAAACGAAGAGATTGAAAATTGAAAGAGGAAAGCAACATAAATTTCCTGTAAAAGGTTGAAACGAACTTATTTTCAAAAATTTCCGGAAATGAGAACATTAAATTTAAATGTAAACAAGCCTTGTTTGTCCATTTCTGTTTTAAAAAATGGTAATATGTCACACTGAAAACCATTACGAGTCGAAAGTGAAAGCCTAATACTCTCAAATACATGTGCTTTTGATTCAATTTCGCAAACCGTTGCCAGTGCATTTGTTGACAGTGAGATTTACCGCATATTTGTAGAAGAAGCGGCAGGAAGCTCAAGTTTCTTTACTTTGTTAAAGCAGTTATGCACAACCGGCATTTCCAAAAATTCGTATATTCTTAGAGCTAAGTCTTTACGTTCAATATTCACCGCTGAAGATAGACCCAATGGAGTGAAGTTAGTGTTATGTGAAACAACATCAGCATTGGTGGGATAACTCTTTTCAGAACACCATAGTTTGATTGAAAGCAGTATTTGTTCATCTGAACATTGTGAAAATAGTCAAGTTTCTTAAAAAATTGTGCTAGTTCCCATTGATTTAAATATTTTCAGTCCACGAGATATGTCAACACTGAAGAATGAACTTAGTGAAGGCATTCGTAGAATTAACGTTCTTTGCCTGTATCCGGTCAAAGATACTAAACATATTCCTAAAATAGCTTGGATTTATCACAGTTCAAAGTCGTCTAAAAACGTTCAATGTTCTGGAATGAGAGTTATTCAGCAGCCTCAATTCAAACATAATCTCCTCATAAAATTTGCAAAAAACGGAAACATATCGGAGGACAATGTAGTATCATCAGTAAACACATATATCGTATACGAGACAGGAAGTCGTATTTTTCTGAAGGGTATACCGAAACAGCTATCGGTGGAAGGATCCTTATATCAGCTTAGAAGCGTCATCGACTTCAGACATTCTGTTATGAGTGACTCAATTGGATACTATGTGTCCTATTGTCTTCGAAGTGATCGAAATTGCCAGTGTTACGATGATATATACGTATATAAGAAAGGAAAACCCAAAAAATATTCGAGAAGATACAACTCTGGCAGTTCCTCATTTATTGTTTTATACAAGTTAGATGATTTCTGAAATTAAATAAAGAGGAACAAGTTCCTTCTGTCTGTTTTAGTGTTACAAGCAAACATACTGATGGGGCAGAAAAAAGTTCTAAATTATCTTCTTCCATCATAGTAAGAATGTTCAAATATGCGCACATGCAAATTTTTGCAACTCGAGAGCAATTACTTTGGGAGATATCGATGATATAAAAGTCAATTTCTTGTTTCTGAATAGTTAAGAAAAAGTGTGGAGATACTCTTATATTCGTAAAATGCTTGAACAAATATAAAGCAAATACATAGTAATGGGTACGGAGTGGAAGGCGCTACATGTTGGAGGGTATGTTCTTCACGTTGCCGACCTTGCCAGAGTCGCACCCCAAGCACATGTGTAAGGTCCCATTTAAAGGTGTGAGACGACGTGGTGGATCTGTCATAATGCCTCCGTATGAAAGATGCTTTATATTTGTAATAACGTCTTTCAAGAGATAACCTAATGTAACTGCATTTTCACAATTTGTCCATTTCATTTTATATCATTTCCAAAGTAAATTTTAAATGTTAATAAAACTTGAACTTAAGTTAGCTAGGGACCTAAAGCGAACTCAAGTTAAAGTTTCATTTATAAATTTACTTTGGAACATATTAAATTAAATGTACAAGTTGCAAAATATAACTACGCCAGTTTGTCACTTGAGCGACGTTAAATTCGAAACGATACAAATATTCTATTACCTCATTCAATGTTTTTATAAAAATTCAATATTTCCATATTACATCAAAGCGAACAATTAGCTTTTGTCTATTTTAGTATTATTTTTGACATATATTCCAGAAGAAAAAGCAATTGAAGTTCCTCAAATATTATTTTATATAACATTAGATGGTGAGCCAATTAGAAAAAACATCAAAACGAATAAAATTATCATAGACATTTATTAAATTAGAGTTTTATTAAGCTATACCAATATATTCTTTCCAAGCATCTCCGACCAGAGTTTTTTTTTGTTTTGTTTAAGAGTAGAATTAAGTCTTAAATAAATCCAAATTAAATATAACAGGAAAATCTTCCTTTAATTAAACATTTCATATTGTGTACAATAGGTAGGTAGGTACCGATTTCTGGACTAAATCTACTGTGCGCAACTTAGCACAAAATATGCACTAAATCCCGGAGTACTTTTATTCCGATAGCTTATTGTGGTTCGCCCAGCGTGATGTTGAACGAACCACATTGCTTTTAATTTCTTGGCTAAACCCAATCACATTATTTTCGATTTCTTGGCTAAACTGAGCGTGCACAAAATATGGGATAGTGCGCACAAATTAGCACAAAATGCTGGTGTGGTTTTTATTCCGAAAGTATGTTGTGTGATGTGTTGTGTGGGCCAGCGTGATGTTGAACGAACCACATAGCTTCTATTTTGATGTCTAAAAAAAACATTTTTTTCGATTTCTTGACTAAATTGAGCTTGTCCACGATATGGCATAGTGCTAACAAATTAGCACAAAATATGCACTAATTCTGGAGTGGATTTTATTCCGATAGCTTGAACTGGTTGGGCCAGCGTGATATTGAAACAACCACATTTTTTTTTATTTCTCGGCTAAAACAACCTTATTTTTTATTTCTGAGCTAAACCGAGCGTGCACTTAATATTGAATAGTGTGAACAAATTAGCACTAAGTATTCACAATATCGTGGAGTGTTTTTGTTCCGATAACTTGTTGTGGTTGGGGGCAGTGTGAAGTTGGCCGAACCAAATCTTTTTCGATTTCTGGGCTAAACTGAGCGTGCACAATATATGGGATAGTGTGCACAAGTTAGCACAAAATACGCACTAAATCCAGGAGTGGTTTTTATTTCAATAGCTTGTTGTGGTTGGACCAACTTGATGTTGGTCCAACCACATTGTTTTCGATTTCTGGGCTAAACCGATCGTGCACAAATTAGCACAAAATATGCACAAAACCTGGAGTAGTTTTTATTCCGAAAGTATGTTATGTTTGGGCCAGCGTGATGTTGAACGAACCACATTGCTTTTGATTTGTTGTCTAAACCCAACCACATTGTTTTCGATTTCTGAGCTAAACCGAGCGTGCACAAAATATGGGATAGTGGGAACAAAGTATGCACAAAATCCTGGGGAGGTTTTTATTACGATAGGTTGATGTGGTTGGTACAGCGTGAGGTTGGCCCAACCACACTTTTTTCCATTCCTGTTCTAAACCGAGCGTGCACAAAATATGGGATAGTGTGCATAAATTAGCACAAAATATGCACAAAATCCTGGGGTGTTTTTTATTCCGATAGGTTGTTGTGGTTGGGCCAGCGTGAAGTTGGCCCAACCACATTATTTTTTAATTATGGGCTAAACCGAGCATGCACAAAATATGGGATAGTGTGCATATGTTAGCACAAAATCCTGGAGTGGTTTTTATTTCAATAGCTTGATTTGGTTGGACCAGCGCGAAGTTGGCCAAACAATAACTTTCGATTTCTGGGCTAAGCTGGGCGTGCACAAACTATGGGATATAGTGCACAAACTAGCAGAAAATATGCACAAAAATTTCGAGTGGATCTTATTCCGAAAGTTTGTTGTGTTTTGTCCAGGCTGAAGTTGGACCAACCACATTATTTTTTTATAGGCTAAACCGAGCCCGCACAAAATATGAGATAATGTGCACAAATTAGCACAAAATATGCACAAAATCCTGGAGTGGTTTTTATTCTAATAGCTTCATGTGCTTGACCAGCGTGAAGTTGGCATAACTACATTGATTTTGATTTCTAGGTTAAACCGAGCGTGCACAAAATATGCGCAAACTTTTGGTATAGTTTTGGTCTTGAAAGTATTATGTGGTTGGGCCTACTTCACGTACCTATAAACATTTTGCTTCTCTCGCAGTAAAGAATCTATTATATATCTACAGATATTTTTCATGCAACAACGGAATTGAGCTACCAGGACTTCTGAGTAGTAAAGGTGTAGTTATCTTTTATGGATGTTTACAACTGACGATAAGTGGATTAAAATTCGGATGCTTTTAATAACATTACTATTAAAATCACTCTAATTGTAGGGATCGCAACAATGTATTTTGAGAGCAGCGCAAGCTAAGATGTTTTCAGTTTGAGCAACATTTTCGGCATTGTATATCTCCGTAGATCACCCTTTGCTGGCTGTATTAATTAGTTAATTGTTGTCCTTTGGGTTCATTCATTGCGCAAATTGTGCGAAAATTTGATCACATTAAGCAAGATGGATTATTCATCAGACTGCACTTGGAATTTACGAAGGATTTTTCACAAGTAAATTGGTATCCCTTGACAAGAAGAAATCTACCGCCTCGCAACAAAATATTATTCTTTTTTGAAAAAGAAAGTTTTGGGGAAAAATCAGGAGAGAGAGAGAGAGAGAGAGATTCAAAGACGTCATAGTGATGTAGGGCTTCTTCGGTTTGGTTCGACTGGCTTCATTTGCTGTGTACCCGTTCATTTGCAGGTCTCTCATGCGCTCCTGGCGAGCATAGCTAAGTTTAGTACCAACTTGTAATATCGAAGGTTGAATATCCCATTCCGCTGAATGTGGTTCTGTATAAGTATCCTAACCCTGCCTTAGAGTAACAGCACACTGTTAGATTGTATACTTACTCCCTTACCGGGCATCGATCCCGAACCCTTCACCCCGATGCCTCCAAAGTTTGGCCACGTAGGGCTACACATCAGAAGAAACCGGATACTTGGATTGACTTGGTGCTAAACAACGTTTTGCTTTGCTGAAATCATGATTGAGTCCCCCAAATAGCATAGTCAAGCAGCGTGAGCAATAATGTCTTAACCAGTTTAATAAAACTAGGTTGTACATTGATAATTCTAAAAAAAATAGCACGCTAACCCCCCAGAAATAGCAAAGATTGTGTTTTGTAGATTAATAGAACTCCGTGGTACAGGGTGTATATTGGAGAACGGATATGGAACATTGAAAAATGCATCGAATTCGAATACTTTTCAGACCATCACTTAGCTCTAGCAGCTAAACACCTACGCTGCTTGAAAGGAGGACCAGCAGAGAAGAGTTTCTTTCACTTTCACGTCATTTTCATCCACAGATGATCATCATTTCATTCCTCTGGTGCTGCGACTTTTCACCGCCACACAATGGCCAAGGATGTGACTGGATGTACTTGCATTGACGCTGGCTCCAGGGCCCAGGGGAAAGGGGGCGGAACCATTGGATAGCGCCTAGTTCTTAACATCAGATTTTGGATGGTCTAGCTCGTTGAGCCTGGGAAGTGAGCCATTGGGGAGCTCTTCGGGCCTTTGGTCTGTCCAACACTCTTTGGGAGTGGGTGTCCCAAATATCCATCAGTTGGGAATGCAAGTGATTTCAACGAAAAGTCATTTGACTTCGCCTCGATTTCCAGCTAACTGACAAGGGTGAAAAGGGTAGTAGCCGGCAGTCTCGTTGCCTCCTCAAAACGAAGTGGGAAAAGTGTGGGCATTTACGGCTTTAATTCACCATGGCACCACCACATTATAAAAATCAGTCGCCTTCGCATAAAGAACAGCTTAGAAAGAAGAGACAGAATTAAGAGAAAGTCACTGATGTAAGTAAGAAGGCGCATACAACTAATGAATCAACCTTGACAAGGAAGAGAAACTAGAAGTAGAGGAACAAACAAGTATCGCACCAACTATCACACGATATCTTGTAATTAAAGTCAAGAACGAAACAGACAATCCAGGTAGTTTGTAGAAAATATCCCCTTTAATAATTCAAAGACAACTTACTTACGTTTCAGGCGAGTTACACAATGTTATAAAGCTTCGTAATATCACCTTATTAGTGGAGACATCTACTGACAAACAGACAAACAATCTCCTCAAGATGGTATCAATTGGAAATCTTGAAGTTATAGTTGAGCCACACCGTCAACTGAATTTTACAAAGGGCGTAATAACTTGTTCATATCTTCAAGATGTTCCTGAAGTTGAGATCAAAAGAGAACTATCCAGTCAAGACGTAGTCAATGTTAAACGCATCAACAGCAGAAAGACTGGCCAACTCCAACCCACGGGATCATTAATTTTGACATTTGCCATGCCTCAACTTCTTACGGATGTGAAGGCAGCTTTCTATCGCTTGCCTGTCCGTCCTTATATACCAAGTCCGCTCCGCTGTTTTAAATGTCAACATTATGTAACGTGACCTATGCTGTATGTACAATTTACGGAACCATTAGCCATGGTGCGGATCCTTGTAAGTCACTGAAACCTCAGCGTGTTAATTGCAAGGGTAAGCACACGGCCTGGTCGCGTGACTGTCCTATTTTTCAGGAGGAAAAACGAATTTGAAAGCTGATGGTACTAGAGAAAATATCTGCTGGTGATGCTAAACGTCGATTAAGAGTCTCAGCGCACCTTTGCATCTGGTGCGTTTTCACATGTTGCAGCCACAATGCTTGTTAAAACTGTCTCGGTTGGTACCCAGGCAGTTAATGTATCAACACACACAGAGTCTGATGTGCATGTAGAACCTCCGAAGCCTCACAGAGGATCAGAGACTCCTCGCAATATGCCGACACAGATTCCGGGACAAAAACCCCAGTGAAGAGTCCTAGAACTCAAAGGGTGAAGACTACTTTTAGTCGTTATAAAGTCTCCAAATTAGCTCGAACTTCGCCTCTCGCTGCAAACATTAAGACTGACGAACGTTTTGGCTGCTCAATCAGATCAGGAAGAGTCTGCACATACTATCGATGAAGCAAGTTCATCTTTTACTTCAGACATGATTGAGGACAACCTGATGGATATGGATTTTAATGTCGTGGAAGGAAAGGGAAACCGAGATATAAACCTGAACTTAAACGGTATATATTTTTCTTGCTTTGCAGAGAGTTTTTTTTCCGATTTCCTTTTATTTTGTATGATTATCAAAATTTGTTGTTAAGTTTTATGGTGTATTTTTGTTTTATCTTGTGAAAGACCATTTACAGACTTCTTCGTTCAAATTTGTAATACGAAAGAATCTATACACCTTTCGTTTGCATTAATCATTATACTGGCCAGTTTCACCAGTAGGCTGTTTGTGAATACCTCTTACATCTTCAACTTTTATATGGTTTTATTATTTCATTTCATAAACAGCTAAGTTTTGACATGATTGAGATAAGGGGCTTCCCCCGTATCGAGACGGGCGTAAACCATACTGTTTTACCGCCCATAAAATTCATTTTATCTTATCATATCTTATCGAATACTTTTCGGGACACTACACAACGCAGATTCAACTTAAAACTAACTTTGTGAAAATTTGAAGCCAATTCTAAATACGCTATCCTCACTGTTGAATTTGGTATAACCGCCACTAGTGGATAAATAAAAATGTCATTGCCTGTATCTTCATTGATGAATATTCGATTTTGCAAATTCAAGTGAGGATGTATATAGAAATAAAAATAAACGCTCTCCAGCGTAATGATGTTGTATCTAATCAGCAGGATAAATTGGTCCAACATGGCGATGGAGCACTGTAGATGGGACATATGCGTTAAAAGTACGAATAACATGCCTGCCTACCGGTATTGTTCCAATGCTGCAGTAATACTTGTAAGCAAAGGATCCCTGTACACCACAAATATGGGAAATAACACCTAACGTATCAGCATTGTGGTTTATTAATGAAATCACAGCATTTGCCTCCCGGTGATGAGAATGCCAGATCCGAATTAAGATATGGAAACGAAATATCGTAAAGACAATAACACTAATAATATTCAAAACGTAAGAATACTAATACTAATAACTTAGAAGAACAAGCGACCAACACGGACGTGGCAAACCTTAGGATGATGCCACCGTAGCGAAATCTCATTATTACTACGCCCCGTAATAACGCTTTAGATGAATTATCCTGACCACCGTCGGGACTGATTGGTCAGAATACCCGACTCATAAAGCACGCCATACAGAATGTTAGTAAATATAGGACCGGTCACGAATAGACTGTCCTCCACTTGCGTATGTAATATTTGAACCAACGATCGAACAACGTAATGTTAAGTCGACATAGCTAATAGGTAGCAATAGTGGAAATACAGCTAACGAACCGGATATTACTTATTCACCTGCTGAATATATTAAATAAATGTCAGAGGCATTAGGTAATTATAGGCTAAATGTCTGTAGGGCTACTAGCACACAAACAGACCAGTACAGCGGAGTATCACTGTACCACTTATATTGATCGTTAGTCAATAGTCGAATTGACAAACAGATAGATATTTGAATGGTAGGACATGGAATTTTAAAATAACAGGCACAGATGTGATTCAGGTAATTAATATAGCATATAGATCGTTAATTGGTTGAGCAGGGAAAAGGAATATGACGTATCGATCATTGCGCTTTAATACACATCAGTACAAAGTAGGAATGACAGATTTTTCAGCCAACGCATGACGGCACCGCTTGCATCCATAGGTGAGGATAAGAAGTACGTCACGTGGCGGAGTTAATCAACATTGTTCACTGACTCGACAGCATACCCAACCATCACAAACGTCATCTATGAATGCAAAGTGGTAGAATCACAATTACTGAAATGATATACATTAATTGGTAAACATCGCGGTCCAGGCGTTGACCACACGTTCGCTATCGATTAACTTTACTGTAATGTCATTGGATAGCTATAGAACACAATCGAACTGCAGTATAGCATTACGATTGGCTGGCAAGTGCTACAAAGCACATTTGTCAACAAGGATTGAAGGAAGCTCCTTGCATGATGACATTTTGTGACTGTTAAGACTCGCAAGTGAGTGCAAATTGTGTATTGCAGGCTATTGATCAATGGACGCCCTCTTTTCTGTAGACTGCATTCATTGTTATGCTGGTATTCCTCTTGAAGATGATGGTGATGCTTGCACCAACCTTTCATTGGATGATGTAAGAGATGAAGTTTTAGAGACGTTAGCGTTTTTCGACACATATGAGACCCTATATACCATCCTTGTAGATATGGATCCAGATTAAGACATCACCGTGGACCACTTTTTACGTATCTATATAGGGATGATTGCTACTGACAATAATTCACAGGCAATCTACGATGTGCTGTGGACAAAGGACGTTGAACATGGAGCATCACTATCGGCGTCGGAGCATGATTTAGAAATTAAACACAATGATTGTAATCAAAAAGATCTTTATTATGCGATTAACAAATGCAGTGTTTGGTTAAATTTAACTAGGAGGTATACATGCTGTGACAAACAGCTATAGGGCAAGATAAACAGTGACAATATTATTACATATAAGTGACGATATCTACATGAAAAAAATCAGGATATATGGTTCGGCATTGCATATAACAAAGTAGTGCAATAACCTGTGGCACAACACACAGGATAAAAGGTTCCTCATTTGATATAAACTATATAGTGTAGTACCTCCCCCAATACAACGTTTCATGACATTTGTCACATGGGATCCATTAACATTCAAAGTAGTACACAATACAGTTTTTTATCATTTCATATAAACATTGCTACAAACATGATGTCTTCCCGCTGGAGAAAACAAAATGAGTTGCTTCATATAACAAAAATACCACTAATTACTGTGTGCACCCATTAGGTAATATTGATGCTGTATATAAACAATGCTACAAGTGAAAAGTATCCACCCAGTAAAGAACATTTGGTGTCATTGTATATGCACTAGGATGAACATTACGCAGGTATCAATCTGGTCTGTAAAACATTGCTAACATCCGAAATTATACAAGTGTATGTATTGAAATGTCAATGATGTGCTCCGATATTGTAATGGTCATGATTCGTATACCTGTGTTCAATCACTAGCAAAGAAATGTTCAATTTAAAATGTATATAATAAATAAGTATTCCAAGAAAATGACAAGCATGTGTTTTATTTCCATGTCTTCCTAATATCGATATCCATAGGGAACTGTCATATATTGTTCTCTATCAATAGGATTTAATTTGCGCCGTTTCTGTTTGTTGAACAACAACATGGCGCTTCACTTGTGAGGTACAAACGACACGAAAGTTGGGTTTTCGAAGGATACGATTAAGTGTAACGATTTATTTACCTTTATACGTTCCCTTTCCCATCTTATACATACCAGTAAATGTGATCTATTTTCGCGTTCCTTGATTCAAGGTAATATCATGTATTTTGATCACATGGTCCAATTGCCTCTTATATACTTCATTTAGTTCGTAAGAGTAATGCTTAGCTCCCCGGATATGAACATAGGCATTTCCCATCCCGGAAGCAGTTCATTGTTCAACTGACCTAGATAATCACGTAGTGGTAACAGTAAACCTGACTGGCATCGGGCATGCCCGTGCATTTATGAACGGTTACGGGTCAAACTGGAAGTGGACTGGTAGCGATTACCGCGAGTTAAAGTCAACGAAATGAATTACTTCTGATTCACAGCATTCGTACAGCTTTTGAAAGCATTCGGTTCGTCCGCTCTTAAAGGATTCCTTAGGACTTAGGAGTTCTTCAATATCGGAACACTGCTCGCGAAGATATGTCTGTATTTCAGGGCAAGTCTTCATCTGTTTGTGCCACCGACATTCCACATGGACACAACAATTACGTAATATGCCCGACGCAAAAAATCCTCCCTCGCCATAGTGTTGGCATATCGACTATTTAGACTACGCCATTGTTTATTTATAGCTATATCTCTGAGTTGACTTAGGTATTGGTGGCCGTGATAGTAACAACCATAATATTCATATGCCGTACGAGTATTTTTATCATATCCATCCACTTTGAAATGTTTGTTTGGCTTCTCGACCTGGTTCATAGCTTTGCAACTTGACCTTATGCGTATATTCTATATACCGAAGCCAGAGTTTTGCCTGCTTGCTTTGATTCGTACCGTGATGGAACCCTAATGGTGAGTTAACCGGGATGCTATTACCTTTAAGATACTGTGTACGATAACATAGCATAGCCATTTCAGCAGTACTAGGCGTATGGAAAAACATTGAAAACTACCCGTTGTACTTTCTATAAAATTGGAAAACCTAATAAGAACATCGAAATTGAATTGAAATTATTTTAAGGCCTTTCGGCAACTATGGCTCAGGCCGTATGGATGATGATGGAATGAAGAAAGTGGGAGGAAACGGAAGCACCCCGAGAAAACCCACGCACACGGTGTTTGTCCACCACAAAGCCCACATGGCATGAGCAGGGATCGATCGGACTACCCCTAGCACTAGAGGTGAGCGCTCTACCAACTGAGCCACCGTGGCCCCATCAGAACTAACGTTAGGATACGTACGTCATTAAGACAATACTGTAACAGTTCACGTTGGAAAGCAAATATCGTTTAATTTTTTACACATTTCTTGTGCCAGAAGCCTATACTCTTTGCATCCTCATTGGATTTGCTCCCTAGATCGTATTACTCGAGGTCTGGATATAATCCAGCATAATGCTGATTCTTTGGGTATTAAATAAATGCGGAAAGTCTCCCTTAATCAGCGATTCTTCGAGCTCTAACGTTTTAGGGACGTCTGTTAATTGAACTACCGAAAACAGGAACGTGTCTCTGAATACAATGTTATTGATCGTGAGTTATATTATTTCGTGTCCAGTAGTAAGTATTTCCGGTACTAATTGCTGCTGTTCTAATATTTCACGGGCAACAAAGAAATTGTCAAAGCCGTGCGCATTATGTGCCAGAGCAGCCACTTGCGTAAACTTAGGACACTGTGCTAAGACTTCTGTAATAAATGACCCCATAGTGTAAAATGTATAATCGCGAGACTCATCACCATTACCACACACATTACATTTATAGCTATTTTCATGAATATCCTTGCATTGATGGTATCGATGCGAAACACAAATTAAATTAGGCACTACTTTCTGCTCACTCTTGTCACCAGCATCCAATCGCATCATCTCAATATGGTAGACAATATATAAAAAATCTTCTACACGCTTAGGACACTCAAGTTTAACAAAACAAATATGGGTCTCATTGACATAGTCTGCACATCGTTTACAGAAATGTTCGCCACAAGCATGCTTCGCCTTTGTGGTGCGCCAATCGAGTTTTACACCACACTGCACACAGACCTGAACATGATCACATAATGATTTACTTTTTGGCTTTGCAGCATTCCTGTCAAAGCATGTTTAATTTACAAAGGTACGATTACACTTGTCACAATATTGTTTGGTTTCCACAGTGCCTTCTGTATCGGAATGATACGTCTCGCATTGACTACAAAGATACGGGCATATATCGAAGATTTGTATATGGGTTGAGACAATAATCGTAATACCCTCTACTCCCTAAAAAGGACACAATGCCATCTATGGCATCGTAATGGTTATCTTCAAAGCGAATAAATATTTTCCGTTTTGTTGTAGGGAAAACACATTTTTTCATACTGACGTGTTTTGGACACACGACCATAAACAATAATTTGATACGTCTCCCTAAAGTACCTTTGAAACATGTCTGCGTCATCTAAACTACCGCCATTGCTACTACGTAAGTCCACCCACGCAGAATAACACTGTTAAATGGCATTAGCCAGCGCTTTCATATAGGCAGTATTATTATAATTATTATCCGCCTTCGCCTAATTAACAATACTATGGCTAGACAGTCTGGACGTTGTTCGGAGGAATAATGTGCTTTGGCAAATAATCTGCTAAGGGTCTACACTTAGCATTAACACGCCGCCCCTGACCTCGACAGGGATCTGCAATATCAACACGAATGGTAATATCGTCACCTAATAGGAATCCCTCGTTAGAGTTTAAAACGTTTTCAATTTTGCCTAATATACTGTCTGCTGTAAGATGTGCCCGTAATTGGAAATGTGTGTATACAGGCTTTGGAGGCTGTGTCAACATCTCGTAGTAATTTGTCCATAGCAAAATGAAAAAAATTAGTTACAAACATCTGAGGATCACGAATAGTTGTTACAGTAGTTCTAATTGTTATTTCACGATCTTGTAGGACGATATTTGGATGTTCTTAATTTTTCTGAAAATAATCTCAAATTTGGGATATTCGTATCACTATGCAGAACATGACCACACACATCACTAGTATCAATTTCCATGGCACTATACACATCATCACTATCAAGGCCAATGTCACCTCAAACACCAATCGAACAGGTATCGAACCCAAAGAATTTGATAGCTTCCTGGGACATAAAACCGTCATAGTCTGGTATCAAATCGATATAGTGACTCCAGGATAGTTCTTCACTTTCCACACTTCCGAAAAATCCGTAATATTCTAGATCGAGAATGTCCTGCACATTTGCACATGATTGTAAACGGTTTCTTCGTCGTTCTAGAGGAGACGATGCAAGAACATGTCGGGATCAGATTCGTCAGCTTGGAATCCTACCAATTTGTAGTAGCACAGGGACCTCCAGCACTAAAGAATTGTTTCCGGATCATCATACCCTTGCATTGCTTGCATGGGAAGCAAAACAGAAATAGGATTTTCCATGACTTGGAACGAACAGCGTAACTTTACGAGTAAGCGTATAATAATCAGTACTGGTTTTACACAATGATGGAGCGGATCTTTCCACTTCACAGTGTACGTACAAACAGAACTATATATACTAGGACACTGACCGGCAGATATATGACAGGA
>JAGDQP010005088.1:38960-79833 GCA_022664845.1 Lepisma saccharinum | reverse complement strand
CAGGAAGCCGATGAAAGTTATAAATTCCGTTAAAGTCCTTCAGAACTACAGTCAGGAAGTCTATGAAAGTCAATATAAGTCTCGTTAAAGCCTTTCAAAACTGCAGACAGGAAGCCGATCAAAATGATAAATTTCGTTGAAGTCCTTCAGAATAAGTCAGAACTATGAATTCCACACCTCAAGAAAACTTCGTTTTCATATTTTGAGAAATTCAGGGTAAGGACTGAAAGAGTTTCCTCAAGGACATTAAATTGAATGTTTTACCAACAGTCTTGAGACACTTGGTCAAGATTATAACAGTTTCTCGGATAGGAAACCAATTTTACCGAGATTGTCCCGAGTCAGTTGGCTCCCATTTCAACGTTTTCAAACAGAAAGTTTTGGAATTAAAAATCTTGCAACATTCAAAGATTCTGAAGGTTCTGAAATTCCATGCAACCGACAGTACATTTCGGAGTAAGGTGAATTACCTTTTGCATCAAAGCGTTGCTCACAAATTCCGGTCATACTTTGGATCAACGTATTTATATGAGCCGCTTTCTCTGCGATGAGAAGCATGAAAAAGCAGGAATACGTCATTGCCAACAGACTTAGAAGTCAACACTACGTCACGAGTAAAGTGCTATAACTGTAGTGTTGATTTCTATATTTCTCACTAGCAACTTTGCAGTACGCCCTAAGCAGTGCCGAAATTGGAAAAATATTTTAGGCGGAACTGTGCAATTATAAACCCATAAATGCATAAAAATGGTTACGTCACTAGTGGAGATTTATTAATTGTCACTGCAAGAACTACAAGATGATCGCGTCTGTACCTTCGTGAATTGTCAATACTCTCAAGGCAAGATTTTATTTATTTAGGAACTTCATTCCGGCGCGTTCCGTCCATCTTCAGCACTGGCCGTAAGAACTGAACGTTTAACGCCTGTTTTGCAATGGTGATTCCAAGTCTTGGACTGAGTACATAGCATGCTTTTGCTGAAGAAGGAATAAAGGTGGAAATAGTGAAAATTTCTCAGAACTACCAACTTAGGAATAATGCAGAGAACGGTGATGATATTCTTACAGCAGAACGTGTCACAAGTAACGATTAAACCCAATATTTCTACCAGCATTCTAAGTTCATTTTGAAAAATTTTTCTACTCTTATTTCCAATCTTAATTATCCTCCTAAGCACTTTATCTCTGAAGATGATCATCGAGGGAGCTTGAAAACTTGGCATCTAAAATCAATTTCGTGTACTTATAGTTATTAAAGGAGTCACCGTGGCTCAGGTGGTAGTGTGTCTGACTACGAATGGGGCGACCCGTACAAATCCCGACCAGGACGGTATGATTACCTAAACTCATTGTCAATTGAGTTCAATCGAGCGTTTAAAGAAAGTCTCTAATGCTGAAACTTACACAACATTTAAACTACCATGGAAGGAGTAAGTGAAATGTTGTTGAAGAAGAACTGAGCACGCAGCTGGATTCCTAATAGACATTATGTTCATGATGTCATTTAACGCCACCAGATGGCAAGCTCTGAATGTAAACAAAGATGGCTAGTGACTAGTGAAATTAACTGAAACCTTAAATTGTTTCTTAAGATTGAGCGGTAGAAACTGTCAGGGAGAATCTGTATACGTGATTTAATAGGACTTCAGAATTCAATATAACAAATGATGCTGCCATATTTTAAATATTATTACTTTTGTTTAACGTGTTTAAGAAAACTGATAGGATTGGACCATGTCATTGCTTTGTTTTGATATGTTGACATGATTCTCTAATCTTCTGTTGTTTTTCCTTCCTGATGTTAAGGGCTTGTTCTTAAGCTAGTTTATAACTATTTCTTTTGTGTGCCCAAAACACTTTTCTGGCCACATGTACAAGTTGCACTGTACTTGCCTCAGTTTTGTTTCTCATCTTCTCGAAGCTAAACCAAAGTCTGACATTTAACATATTTTCACACGAGGTTAGGAAGATATATTAGAGTTCATATTGTGCAAGTAACTCTCCTTATTAAAAATAAAATTATTAAAAAAAAAGAAAGAAAATCAAACATAAGTAAATGTCATTAACTATAGAATGATTTGTAAATTGTGGGGGGGAAAAATCCGTACATTAAACAACTTAAGAAAAATAAAAAATACAAAACTGTTTATGAACAATCTTAATATGAGAAAAAACAAGTACCAGAGAATCTTTTCCTATACTAAAGTCTGAAGACCCACTACATGACCATGCACGAGGCAGTGCCTGCTGAAATAAAAAGTTACAAACAATGGAGAGTTTAATTCTTCCGTATTGAATAGGAACATTAAATATGTTGCTCACCGTCATGCTTGTTTCAAATTGAGAGCCTGACATGTTGTTGAGTCATGATAATATATACCAGTGGCGGCTCGTGGTCTGGACCTTGGCTAGTGCACAAATGTTACAGCATCTTGCGCATATTATTATTATTATTATTTTATTATTTAATAACAATAACAACAGTTTCTAGGCAACACAACAACACCAGGCTGTAGGGACTTACAGGGAATAAATTAAAATATTATCTTTTTAAATGGCAGTGGCGACTCATGCCGCGCAATTTAAGTATACAAAACAGAAGCTACATTTTATGTTTCCAACGAAACAAAATAGGATGCGCAGAAATGCTCTTTCTTGAACGCTAAGTGATTCAAGACAACGTTGGCATTCTCTATTGGGAAAAAGTTTTGTAGTTGTAATATTCTGAAACTAATAAAGAATTTCTTTGATCTCGTTGAGATTGCATGGGGATTGGAAATGAATAACATGAAATAACTGGTTGAGTATTAACCTACTTTGTAGAATAGCAAGAAATAAAACATAGCCATCTTCCGTAATCCTGTGGTTACGCTCACGGACTTTAGATCGGCATTGGATAAACAGGCAGGTTCGATTCCTTCTGTCATCGTCCTGATTGACATTATCCAGAGTTTCTTTAAGCTTCACTAGGCGAATGTGGGCATAGCAGGTGGATTGCTACCTTCTCCCCTCTCGCTGAAAGAGTGTTCGCTAAAAAGACATCATTCCAAAGACATGTGACATATTTATGCCGTAGACGGCTGTCTGGTCCATAAATATAAGTTTAAAAAAGAGAGGAACATTGAGAACTTTTGGAAAAAAATGTTAAAATTATCGAAAAAGTAAAGAATGAAAGCGGAAGTTTAATAGTTTGTTTCATCTATTGAGGCATATCTTCTGACGAGGAAAGGGGCAAATCAATTATGCTCATTCTTACAATCACGTCAGAAGCAAATGCAACAGGAATTGCAATTCTTCACGATTTTCGCCAGATGAAAAGGTTCATACGCAGGAGCCGTGTATCACTGTGCTCTAACCTATTAGCGTCGTGGTTCAACGTGGGATCGGAGGCCCGAGGCATCCATCAGTCAAGCAGTGAATACTAGGATGACCACTTGAATTAAGACTACGGACAGTCTTTAACAAATTCCTATTTTTCTCGTGACAAACTAAAGCCTTAAGATGCTGCGCATGCCGTAGAAGTAGATGTTTCCGTAAAACTGGTCCCTATTTTTCGTGGTCCGTGTGTGGTGCTATTACATTGAATTGAATTCTTTTATGATCTTTAGCCATCTATGGCTTAGGGCTGGGTAGGGTAAAGGAAAGGATGCGAAAAGGGGTCGGACAGGTCCTAAGTTGAAGATACCATCTCGCCATTTGGCTGGTGTGACAGGTATAACCCTGGAAACCCTCAGTCGGGATGTTCGGGTGCTGGATCAAACCAACGACCTCCCGAAAGCGCAGCAAATACTCTATCAACTCATTTACGGTTACTCGGTGAGTGCTGTTACATGTTTTGCCTAACTTTTCATCTTTTATCTGGTTTTAGAAAAGGTGTAAAATTAAAAATTATATAGCCTAGAGTTCTAATAAGTTTCTAACTAAGTTTCTTTCACTTTATCAGAATTACGTACTACTTGCATTTGCATCGGCTTAGGCTGGGAGAATTTGGATAATCTTTACTCAGAATAGGCTGATTTAAAGTATCGGGTACGTTTCAGAATAACAAAAGCGAAAGAATCAAGAACTAATATTCTTATTTGCGGACATTATTTCAGAGAAATGATTCTAAGAAGCACTTTCGAGCAGATTTATTTTATCCTAGACTTTCCAAATTGAAATACATTTTAATTAAAAATTTAAAACGGTTGCCTTTCAATTGACCGCCAGAGAAAAAAGTAGTTGCGAGAAGTTATTCCTGAAGCGGGTAGTGGAAATTGTCCACATGGAGAGATGCGAGAATTCTACAAGTGCGAAGAGCGCCCGCCTATCTAGTGCAAAGCAGTGACACTTCGTTAGCCCAAAATGAGCAAACATATAGAGTCTTATGGAGGCAACGATCTTCCCCGTAGCCTTCTGCACTCCCTTCATATCCTGAGATGACCAAAATTCCTCAGCGTTCTCGGTTGGCAACCGAAAGGAAACGAAGCTGAAAGCAAGCAAGCTGCTGCCGCCTGAGACGAATGGAACCACACAGTACATAAATACACACTCATTCTCTCTCTCTCTCTCAGTCTTTTGATTTGGATCTGAAAATTAAGTGAGCGTTCAGTGTGTTAAAAATGATAAAAATAAGAAGCAAGGTGCTTTTCGACACATTTCAATAATAAAAATATTAGAAGAAATTTTGCACAAAGGAGCAAACATATGCATGGTCCGCCACTGACATATACAGCCATTTACCTGCAATCCAATTCCATATTGAGCTCGCTTTTATACTTTCACCTTTAATGTAGTATCAGTTTTAGCGCTTGGTTTTCTTTTAACATTTGAAGAAGCTCGAATGAATCGGGTGAAAAGTGCTGTTTGCTTTAAAGGATTTTTCCATGGTAACTGAAAGCAATTGGGTAGAAGGGTTAGTGCTGACTAAGACACTTCTAAAATTGGAAGTGTGCAGGGCTGCACTTACGCGATTAAGTGGGTAGCCTTGGTTGACTAGAACCTTGTGAAGATGTTAGTTATAGATTTTGGTGTTACGGTGATAATGGATTTGAGGCGCTGTCCTCTGAGAGAAGGGAGAAAATAATAGTATTTTGGTGTGGTAAAGATGGGAACTTGAATAATATGAGTATTGGATGTGACTGCTTTGATCTGAACGGAGGTGTTAAGGATGTCCACGTGATGGAAAGTGACTTTCTTCTTTGTGATGGACCAAATAAACTGGACAGCACGAAACTGGTTGAGCTGTTCTAGGAACGCGATGAAATTCGCTTCACCATCTGGCCATAAAGTAAAAATGTCATCCAAGAAACGGAGCCAAAGATGGGTTTGTAGAAAAATGTGTTCAAGCGATGAATTTCACTTGTTTCCATCCTCAACTGACATGTACAAGGGAAGCGGTTCAGCACAAACGCTGAAGTGCAATCTGTGATGCATGAGAGGTGCGGTATGCAAAGTCCTGACTTCTCCGATAGCGGCATGGAAAACTATATTGCTCGATCAGACAAATGCTTGAACAAACATAGCGATACGTTGAGAAATAGTGTACTCTATTCTGCCTTACATCTATGCTATTTTCTTTCTGTGCTTAATGAATTGTGAGAATTAAAATAGGGAATGTTAATTTCTAACTTACCCTCGTATATAGAGTTTCTTACTTGAGTCGGCAATGTGTCCCCAGTGGGTGAGTTGTAACGCTTGTTGCCTTGTAATCAAGAGATCCCGGGATCGATTCCCGTTGGGGACACAAGTAGTTCAGAACCCACGTTATACTGTAGGTCCCGTCCTTAGTAGCATACCAGCTCGTTTAGGACGTTAATAACAATTCAATCAATCTATTGAGTTGGCAATCTACTCCCTTTTCATTGCGTTTCCTATACTATATCCCACTTTCTCTGACACCGTTTTCCATACTAAATCCCACTTTTTTGGAGGGTGCGTTTTCTCTACTGTATCCCACTTTCTCCGATCGCGGTTTCTATACTGCATTCCCCTTTCCTGACAACGTTTCATTTACTGAGTCCCAGTTGTTATTATTAATGATTATTCCCAGCTCAATTTTCAACACAAAACACCATTTCCAAAACATGTTTCCCATCGCACGCGCAGATCACCGTCAATTGTTTTGATGTGGACGTCCGCCAAATTGTTTTTCTATCTCCTCCAATTGTGCACGCGTGTTCAGTGAACTTTTTTCTTCTCTACAACTGAGGATGGATGATGCGGAAAATTTTAAGTGACTTTATAGTGTTAAGTGTGAAATTTGTGAACGTGGTCTTCGACAAGATACTACGTAAGTACAATTCCTCTCTCCTCTCTTCAAATTTCACCCATTATATGTAAATAAGATGGTAAAAAAGGCAGAAGAAAGGATACTTACATAGCAGAATACTAAGACAGGCGTACAGGAACTTCACGAACACAAGAAAAAGCCGACAACGTTTCGCAAAAGTGTTTTCACATGATAGGAGAGAAAATGGACAGAGCGGACAGGTGTGGTATTTGTATTAAGGATACGCCATTTTGCCAACTGATGTTGGGTAACAGTGTGACCAGGTTATGGATGTGGAAAAATGACTAGATAGGTCGGCGAAAACACCAAATGGAGAAGAAGTGCGATGGTTGCTAGGAGTAGGTAAGTGGCTTCCTGAAGAAATAAGAGGGTACAGAATCAGAGGGGGGAATAATAATAATAATAATAAAGATGAAGGGGAAAGGAAAAATAAACAATATTGAAAAATAGGATGAAAGTACAACTAGACCCGGAACTAAGAAGAGAATGGAAGAAGAAGAAGAAACTACGCTGCAGGGAGTTATATACAGTTGAGGCCGGGTTCATGGTTGGCGGAAAGGATAGGGATGTACGTCTGCTCCCATATATATGTCACCGATAAAGGTAATGGAGGAAAGTTACAGGATAATAATATATACAGGACGTGCGATTATATGCATATTTGAGTATCTCATAAAGGAGACAGCGCTACAGGGAGTTAAGCACCCCAAACTCTACCTTAGCTCCCCTTACACGTGTAGTTCCCCAGTTTTATCAGTATTGTTTATTTTATACACGTCATAAACTTAAGTCATCCCTCCGACTTTTCGAAATAAAATGTAGTCATTCTCTGACATTTTGAACCCTCACGCCATCACTGCTCAAAACTCAAGGATTAATATATGAGTCAAAAACGGCCACACAGCGATGACAAACTGAGTTAAGACTGAAAATTTCGTCCATATTGTATTAGACTGGAAGTGAACGATGGAGTTCAGTTATTGATCGATCACTCCAATATCGTTAATTATACAAATCACTGGATAGCATTGATGCAGTCATATGACGCGAGAAAATCAGTGGTACCAGATCAATGTTGAAAAAAGTTTCGGTAAAATAAAATTTACTAGTCGAACATTGTGAGATTACATATGCGTGAAAAAAAGAATTGTTTTTTAAAACATATTTTGTGAAAAAGTTTTCCGCTCCCTACAAGAAAACCGGTAACTGAAGTGCCAGGAAAAAAACACAAGGTACCATAGAATTTACAACCTTTCCCTCTCTACAAATAACACCCTATATATGAATCGATGATTCCAGAAAGGACTTAAGTCCAGTTTTTTTTTTTTTTTTTTTTATGAAATTGGGTTAACATCAGTTTGATAATCTTTGAGGATAAACACGTCTGTCAACAGAGAAAGGACTCGCAATCTCAACGTGTGAAATGCTACTTTCTTTGTTGCAATTTTAATATGACAGGAAAGCCTAAACGCTTTCTTTCAGTTTTCTAGAAATCTGGTTTTATGGACTTAAGTCCTTTCTGCAATCATCGATTCCTATATAAACGTGAGAGGATAACGAAATAGAGGAATATTTGTAGATATCAAAGGAATGAAGTTTTGTCTTCTGACTAACGGATATGGAATGTGTTAAAAGATTTATCAGCCGTTGCACATAAAAATTAAGGAATAATTAAAAACAACGAATCCAGATACGACAGATATCAGAAAATCTGGGAGATAAAGCAAGAAACGGAAGATAAAGCGATGAACTGGAATGGCGGGTTGAGTATAAATAAGGAATGGGAAGACATACTGGGAAGAGAAGAGGGCAGAAAGTATTCCAGAAAATAGGGACTGTTTCGTAACCCCACTCCCTTTGGTTCTTTATTATATATTTATTTATTTAATTATTATTTTTAATTTAACCTTTCTTTTTATTATTAATTAATTAATTTATTTACTTATTTATGACTTATTAATTTAAATTTATTTATTTAATGTATATTTATTATTTAGTTATTTATCTAAAATATTTTTTTGTGCCTCGATCAAGTTTCCTTGTTACAAGTTTGTTATAGCGGTCTAGTTGACAAGGGGGTGTGGTCTGTGAGCGAAGGACTGTGATTGGTTAACGTTTGTTTAGTTTTGGAAAGTAAACGAATTCTGGGACGTGATTGGCGGATAATGTAGAAAGAATATCTTGGCCTTTTGGTGCTTTTTGTAAACTGTTAGTGTTTCGTCTGAGAAAGGTGTTGTTAGAACATTGAAACTGTAACGCTAGCTGAGTTTTTTACAAAAAGGTTAAGTGTAACAGCCTCGTCAGCCTGTTTTAATTAAATTAGAAAACCATTAGACAGATTTACGATAACAGTTATGGCAACACGAGCGTTGTAAAAAAAGGGAAGAAACACGAACGTCGTTCCCAGTGAGCTCTACTTTATCTACTGGAATGCTCGAAATTGCATTACAAGATCAAGTTAGTATATACACAGTGACAAGAGGGAATACCTCATTTGTCCAGTGCTCCTTTATCCGAAAGGAGATCTTTCAGTTCTAACTCAGGATTCTACGTTTCTTGTCACTGTGAAGCCGGTTGTTCTTATTTATGCAAATATTGTGAATGTTATTCAGTTTGTACACTCACTTTCATTTAAAAAATGCCCCATGGAAGATATTTCTTTAGTTCAAAAGTTGTACACCCTGGCAACTCCAAGTGCCAAACATAACACATGGAATATTTATTTTAAATTTATATATATATATAAATTTTACAGAATGTTAATTTTATAGAACCTTCATTAACGTTCATTACTTCGTACTTAAAAAATTGTAAACAGTCTGTTCTTCACAAAGAATTTATTTCCAGGCAATACGAAGTTCGATCAGGTGTTCCGCAAGGATCAAAATTAGGACCTCTTCTGTTTTTAATATTTATTAATGACTTATCAGATTGTATTATAAGCTCTAAAAAACTCCTATTTGCTGATGACCTAAAAATATATGTGGAAATATCCTGTATTGAAGACTGCGATAAACTTCAGAGTGACTTTAACAATATTGCTAAGTGGTGCGAGGAAAATAATCTTGTTATAAATGTTAATAAATGCAAAACTGTCTCCTTAGTTAAGCTTAAAAATAAGTATACGTACACAGACGCAATTAACGGCGTTCAATTAAATAATACAAATTCAGTAAAAGATCTGGCTGTAATCTTTGATGAACACTTAACATTTAACACGCACCGTAAAAAATGAAGTATAATTATAGAAACTTAGGATGAATCATCAGATTAGGAACAGATTTTAATAATCCACAGATTCTCAAGCTATTGTATTTTAATCATGGCCGATCTAAATTGGAATATGCATCTGTAATATGGAATCCACAATGCAGTAAATATTCTAGGACAATTGAGGTCATTCAATCAATTTTTTTTAGATTCTTAGCGTACAAACAAACTGGTTTTTATTCAAAATTTGATTCGTCGTCCCTACTGGCAGGAAACGTCGATCTTCTGACGTTGGAGAAGAGGAGAATTATTAACGATATTATATTTCTTTCGAAAATATTTAATAATGACGTTGATTGTACAGACTTAACAGCAGCTATTAGCATAGACCTCATAATAGATAGACTTATCACGCTTCCCCATTTCTGGCTGCGCTAAAACTAGTGGGTTTTTGTTCAGAGCACGCGATTTTGAATCCATCCGCTAGGTAGCTCTGCCATAGGCCTCATATTCTACTATGGTGTTTTTGACAGAGCTACCTAGCGGATGGATTCAAAATCACGTGCTCTGAACAAAAACCCACTAGTTTTAGCGCAGCCAGAAATGGGGAAGCGTGCTAAATCTATCCATTATGAGATCTATGCTATTAGTATAAAAGCTCCCTTAATTAGAACTCGTATGCACAACAATATTTTTTTTTCTGTCACAAAGCCAGAACAAATTCTATGTTAAAGTCTCCTATATGGCGATCTTGTGCTGCCTATAATAAGTACTTACAAACAGATAACGAGATAGATATCTTGTTTTGTTTTGTGTGATTGGGATTTATATTTTTGTTATGTACATAATTTCCATAGTTGAGCAGTATCGCGATACTAGTATCTTTCCTCGATTTTGAGTATCTCGAAAGATATCAGATACTTTTACAAATGGGTATCGATATCGTGTATCTCGATGGTTTTGTGAAGTATCTTGTAGATACTTTTACCGATACTACCATATTTTAACGTCCGTTTCTTCGTTACTTTTCAGGTACTATAGTTTGACCTTGCTAATCTTGATTTTTATGTAATTAGCTACTTCATGGTCTAATGTTCTACCGCACATATAATTCGGAACCGCATGAAGATTTGAAAAGAAGAAGAAGAACATGGGTTTCGGAAATGTGTATTCGCAAGTTCTTGTTTTATCTGAACTAATTGACAGCTCCAAACAGGGTAAAAGTTTCTACAGGCCAGGCTAAATCCTCCTGTAGTCCGTTGTACTTCCATTTTTTTGTTTTCTGGATAATAAATAAAAAAAATACTCTACAAAACCGGTTGGAATAAAATTTAGATACCGTATCAGCTGAAAGTTAAAGTTCTTAATACGTGGTTCATCCTAGAGCATAAGCTCTCAGAAGCATTGTTAAGTCAGCTAGCTTCGTTATGCAGCTGGCGGTGGTGCTTAGCCAGGGATCCTTTCAAAAAGTTGAACATTGCTACCATTTAGTTCAACTGATAATGACTACATTTTTCAAGGGGGTTCTATCTTCGCACCCACCATGCCTGGTTATGTTTAGACAGGAAATTAGCTTTGGAGAAAGTAGCAAAACACTGCTAGAGTTTTTGTGTACTCAATGTGTCCTTTTATTGACGTCTTACCCGTAGTGTACATTTTGCACAGCTTAAGTTGGCATAATCCAGAGCACGTTCTCAGATCACTTGTAGTACATGCTCCCCCATTAAGTGAACTTTATGTGCAAAAGTAGGCTTTCTGGAAAAGTTAATGAGTTATTCGGCCATCTTGATGTAATTGTTGCGAGTGGTAAAGAAAGAGTCCGCGAACGCATTTGTAAGTTGTTGCGTTCTTAACCCTTGTATATACAAGGCTCTTTTCTTAATCGTCATTCAGTCGTATAGAATGAATGAATGATTTGCTTTACCTACCGGAACAAGAAAATGTTCGATGCTTTTCCGTCATACCTTACGTTTGTGGCTCTATTTAACATGATTTTTGAACCAATGGCTTAAAAGCTGGAGGTTCTTAGTTTGAGTCCTAGTCGCAGCCTTCTGATAGGCTTTGTGTAGTCACACTAGGCCAATTCTGTACTGATTCCCATCCAATTCTTTTCGTCAGTCCTTCGTAGTCCCGAACTGCTCCTAGCTCAACTACGACGTTCATTTCAATTAAAATAATTTAGGCGGAACCCAGTACAGGAGGGGCCTGAGCATATGCTACCGCTAGGCTTCAACAGCGAGGATACTATTTGGATGATCACTGTTCCATTGGAAAAACTGCGGCGAGCCCTTTCAAACAACACCTCAGCCACCTTCTTAGGGCTAGTAGTTCCAGAGAGAGAGCTAAAACCGGGTCAGTACCCGGTACAATATGATAATATTTTTATGCTATTTAATACTTCAAACACATTTCTTGTTTTCAGAATTGCCTTTACCAACGGCGGAGGAGGTATTTGCACGTCTCCGGCGACATTTTTGTCCTTTTCGGGGATATGAAACTATTTACATATTTTAATACTATTCTTAGGAACTTTCCGACGTCTTATTTCCGTACTGTGGAGAGTAACACCCCCGCTTCCCTTCACCCCTGAAAGAGTCTTCAAACACAACACTGTATAAGAAAAGAATTACATCTGTGCTTCGTCCTCCGGGTCAAAATCGGCTCAGCGAATCACAGCGGGTCCTGAGCATAGACCCGGTATCCCGTTTCAGATCTGGTTCCTGAGTTGAAAATTGTCTCCCGGAACTGGGATTTGGATGATCTATACGGGTTTAAACTACTCTCTCCAAAGACATTTCCAATGACACCTCCACCAAGGTAATTTTTGGACTTCAGGGTTTCATCAGGTATTGAGGAAAAGAAGTTAAAGAAGTTTTTCGGCATGGGAGAAAGTATTCTTTGTCTCCTGTCTTCGGAACCATTTTTCTTGAAATTCCTGTTCTAAAGGACAAACCGCTTCAGTCATAAATCATCATTTCCGATCCACTCTTCAGCTGCAAAAGAGAGAGGAACGGTGTTGCCAAACTTTAAATTACAGGAACGGATTTCATGCATTTCCTTGCATTTCTAGTCAGTATTGTTTTGTTCGTGAACTGTGTGAGTTTTTGTTCTAAGAAGTGAAAGAAATGTCGAACTTCTTTAGTCCGTGGTTGAGTGAAAATAGCGTGCAGGGAAAACCGCAAAATAGCCCTCCGCGCATAGAGCCTCCGGGGAACGAGGGGCTCCTCGAAATGAAAGAAAACAATGTCCTATCGGATCAGGAAGTAAATTGCGGAAGCACAGTGTGGAACTTATTAAAAAATGTTCGCGAATTTGTTGGTGTTTTACCTAGTAAAAATATAAATCAAATTAGTGCTGACGCAACGAAAGTCAATATAAGTACCGTTAAAAGGATCGCAAAAATCGAAAATATGACAGAATACCGGACACCGACGAAGCGAAAAATTTTGAAAAAAACAAAGTTACTTTTGATAAAGTTGATGATTTTTCGCGTGATATGTTACGCCGAACCGTTTATGATTTTTTCAAAAAATGACGAGTCACCAACCGTTAGGAAACTGTGCGACGAAATGAAAAAAAAAGCGCTGGAACAGATTAAGAATTCCCGTATTGCTACCACACTTTATGGAGACTATTAAAAAGTATGGGTTTCCATTATCGAAAGTCTGCGCGGAAACCGGTTAGATCTGAAACTGCAGAAGTAATTGCTTGGAGATACCGTTATCTACAACAGATTCAAGAACTTTAAGGGATTCTATGATGTTTATTTAGACGAAACCTGGTTCGACACTAACACAATACAAGATGAAAACTTGGACGGACGACACAGAAAATTGTACAGTGGCAGCTCCGGCCGGCTTCAAAGGGAAAAAGGATCGTTATCCTGCATTGCGGTGGACGCGATGGTTTTACCAAAGATGCACTTCTTATCACTCATCCAAAAATGGACAATGCTCCAGCTGACTATCATGGTACCATGACAGCTGATATTTTTGAAAACTGGTTTGAAAATTCCCTATTAAAACGATTAAACGAATCTTCAGTCATTGTAATTGATAATGCTAAATATCATTTACGTGTTCTTGATCCCAAACGAAATTGAATACACGGAGAAAACATAACATTGAAATTCCCAACCTCACTCCTATAAAACCAGCCTTAGTTCAATTAATTAACGAGAAGTTAAGATTGTGTGACAAGAAATATGTAATTGATGAATTAGCTCGAACCTACGGACATGTTGTGTTACGAAAACCTCCGTATAACTGTGTGTTAAATCCCATCGAACAAGTATGGTCCGAAATAAAAAGAAGTGTTGCATCTCAAAATTTGATTGGGCGTCCTGTTCGTGAATTGGTCACTATTTGAGAGGATGCTTTGAATCGTGTGACGCCCCAGAAGTGGAGAAACTATATCAAACGCGTAGAAGAACTGAAGGAAAAAATACCGTTCTCTTCAACCCGTTGTCGATAGAGAAGAGTTCGTAATTGAAGTTGTAGAGTCGTCAGCGGAAGAAAGCGAAGATGATGATATTTGGTACACATTCGCATAGGTGAGTCAAGCTTTGCATGATTAAAAATTATTGTATTAGTAAAATTAGGCACTAGGCTATTACTTTTTAAGAACTGTGAATAGACTTTCCTTGTCCATTCATAAAACTTGGCTAATCTCTTGCTATACAAACATTAAAATAAATTGCACACTACGTTAACGTCAAAGTTAAAATAAAATGTAGTGCCAAAAATAAAAGAAGTTTTACCAAACGTTGTGTATAATTAAACACACTATATACATAAACAATCACAATACTAAAGCGCAATCATAAAACTACAAATTCACACTACGATCGTGTTAAATCAAATTTCATTAAACTTATTAGCATTACATAAAAGAAGAAGCAGGTACTCCTTTACTTTAAACATGCTACCGAACCGCCGTAGTTCAGTGGTAGAGCATTGGCGAAGCATTCGGGAGATCGTGGGTTCGATCCCAGCGACCGAACATCCTGACTGAGAGCTTTTTCAAGGGTTTTTCCTGTTAGACCAGGCAAATGCCGGGATGGTACCTTCAAGATGCCTGGTCTAGCACGAATCTAGAATTTGATTTTAGTACCTATGGGCCCCTCGCCGACACCTTCCCGAATCCATTTTCCTCCCCTATCCCTGCCTGAGCCTTAGATGCCTAAAGATCATAAATAAAATTCAAAATTTGAACATCCTTATAATAAATACAAATAGTTCGCGGCCAAACGTCACATATTCAAAAAAATTTACAAGCAGTGACAGCGCGGTTCTATTTCTGTAGGGTCATGTGTTTACACACACTGCTCGTAGGGGTGTTCGGAATTCCGAAACATTCCGGAATGGAAATCAGAATTCGGGAATCGGAATGACAATTTTTGCGATTTCCGAAAGTCGGAATTCTGAAATGTCGAAATTTCGAGCATCATCACCAAATTGTAGAAAAGAACTGTTCACAGACATATCAACAAGACGTGTTATTTTCACAACAATCAACACTTACTGGATAAGGTGAAATACAGTGTAAAGAATTCTTAGAATGAGCACCTGAGCCTAAGGTTTCTAAAGGCCATAGATAAAATTAAAAATTCTTGTGTTGAAATTCTGTAGTAGCTCATGTCAAACGGAAGGTAATGGATCGGAATTTTGGAAAGTCGGAGTCTCGAAATTTCGGAATTCTAAATTATGAATTTGAATTTAATTTGTAAGCCCTTAAGACTTTAGAAAGCCTTAGTCTCAAGACTTTAGGAAAATTAGGCTCATATCGGACAGATGATGGTGGGATGATTAGTGGAATGGAGAAAAGTTAGGAGCAAACAGGGGAGCACGGAGAAAACCCACACACATTGTGTTTGCCCACCAGTAAACCCACATGGCACGAGTAGGGATCGAACCGACGACAGCAAGCACCAGAGGTGAGCGCTTTACTATTGAGCCACCACGGCTTTGGGAATTTCGAAATTCCGGGAAAATCCAGAATCCAAGTAATTCCGGAACTGACTTCGGACTTTCCAACACCCCTAACCGCTGACACCTACATTGTCAGAAACCACGTTGCTTTCTTGGGACAGTAATACAATACATATCAAATTAAATCTGGAGATCTAGTAAGAACAGAACATTGCGCTCAATAAGTACAAGAATTGAAGTGAGTGCGGACACTTTTGCCCAGTTGTATTGAAGATTCTTTTTATTTAAAAAAAACTCCTTTCTGCTTTTCTCTTCTTTTAAATCCCTTACAGACCTTTCCTTCTTATTTCCAGACAGTACAGTTAGTTTTTTTTTTTATGATTATCTGGCCGCGAATACAAAGAAAAGCACCATTATGACGGGAACAGAGGAGGCACTTGAAGTACGGTAACGCTGGGCACATTGGCGTGAGGCACGTGCTTCATAATGGTGGAAGGTTCAGGTCGTCTCCTGATAAGAAAAAGGGTTTTTGCTTTGCGACCTAAGCATTATTCATTCCTCTCCTCTTTTGAAGCAGTTCTTTATTAAATAAAGCACCCCAATTCCTTTAAAATACCGTATATCAGTGGAGAGACTCTTCAATAAAGCAAGAGAAGTGTTGCATGATAAAAAGAGACGCATGGGGGACAGTACTTTAAAGCAGTGGTTTTTAATGGCCGGTCCGCGAAGCTATTGTACCAGTCCTCGACAAATTAATACATTTAATTATTTGAAATTTATTTTGTAGATTTCGATGGTTCAGAATTGAGATTAAAGATCATATTTCCTTTTTTAAAACAACTGGAGTCTGAAGATACGCTGAAATCTTTTAAACGTGAAATAAGCCTCTAACTTACTGGCATCTTCCCGGTCCTTGAAAGTCCTTGCCGGTCGTGAATATGGAAAAGGTTTATAAACACTGCGTTAGAGGAACAGTTACTCCTGTCTCAAAAATGTTCGAATGTACCCGATTATTATACATACCTGTACCTATTCATTACAGTATTATGAAGTATTTTTATCTTCGTATTTGTTTTAAATTCATCCTGTAAAATTGAAAATTGATTTAAATGAAGAAGGTAATTTAAAATACAGGATCCTGAAATGTAGAATTTGTACACATTTTTACAGATTCTATTTGCTGCTACATTTTTAGCTTTCTTTAGCATCTCTTTTTCTATGTGTTATGGGTTGTTTGACTTTATGAATTTCACAGACGCTAGAGTCTCATTTAATCGAATTTGATGGAACCAAGGGTGGTTCGGTTACACAATTATTCGGTTCAACTAAAAACGATTTACATACTGCAGTTTAGTACTCTGTTTCATGTAAAATAAAAAATAAAAAAAACTTTATTTTAAATTAAACTAAACTTTTGTTCAAACATAGGTCTACTACCCTGATATAATACCAACCAATATTTGAATTGAATTGAATTTTAAGGCCTTTAAGCAACTTTGGCTCAGGCCGGATCCATGATGAGATGATTGGTGGACTGAAGATAGTGCGGGGAAACGGAAGAACCCCGAGAAAACCCACGAACGCGGTGCTTGTCCACCACAAAGCCGACATGTAACGAGCAGGATTTGAACTGACGACCCCAAACGCCAAAGTTGAGCGATCTAACCGCTGAGCCACCATCGTGGCCCCACCATCACGTAAGTAATGTATTTTTACAGAACATTGCAAGGCTTTTCAACTATTTTTTTTTTATATAATTAAGAGTGAAAATCAATTGTAGCATCTGTAAACAGCTATTTTTTTTTCCACTGCCTCGGTACTCGGTTAATTTGGAAATTCGGTTTATTCGGAAATTCTGATGTATATTAAACTGTAATTGGCATTTTTTTAAAACAAATATTCACGATAATGTAAAGCATCAAGGAAGTATCGTTTAAGTATCCAGATACTTTTGAGTTGTATCGGTATCTTTATAGAGGTACTTTTTTGTCTGAATATCGTAGTATCGTAATGATACTTTTTGGACAAGTATCGAGTATCTATATCAAATACTTTTAAGCAGTATCGGATGCAACTATGACAATTTCTATGATTTCCTTATGAGATGGAAGACTGTAAATAGGCATTAACCTGTTGTTTTCTAAATAAATAAAAAAATATTACTTTCGTAAATTGTCTTATTACTAGGCCATTTGTAGAACTCAGAAAGTATATACGTCCATCATTTTCTATGAATCTGAGTGTACATATTTCAAGACTTAAAACAAATAAAAAAAATGAGGCCACACAGCGACAATCAAATGTAAGAAAACGTAGTTTGAATTGAAAGTTTGGTTCATTGTCGATTAAACCGAAAATAGTATACGAATCGATCGCTCCAGTAAGGTAAAGTGCAGCTTAATGGTCAAAACGAAAGCTGCGTTCTATTTTTGTCACCAGATTTGGAAATCTAACATTTTTGGTAGAATAAATTCAACGTTTAGACTCTTTAGTGTTTCATTTGATTTTTTTCTTTTTTTTTAAAAAAAAAAAAGACTATTTTAAAACTAGAAATTGCTTATCAATATAAATACTTGACAACTGATATTTATGTAAAGAGCTCAACAGATGGAAAGGTGATAGTTTTATTTTCACTTCGATTTGAGATTGAAAATAGAATTTAAAGAAACTTAGAACCCTGAAACTTAATTATAAATCCAACTTTTCATTAAAATGTGTTACGTCTAAGGTATGTTTGATTGTGAAATATGAAAAAAAAAAAAAACACATGTGTCGATACTACAACTTCAAATCGATAAGATATGACTCGTTACTAATTACAATTACCAGGGAGAAAAAATAAAGAATAAACTGATAAATAGGTATTATTCCTTGATGATCATTGTTGTATATAATTTGTACATACCTGGATCAACAATTGGTAACGCGGGCACCATTGCAAACTGTACTGACGCAAAGAGGACGAGAAGATGTAGTCCCCAATCCATGATTCTTCTTCTTCACTGCTGCTATCTGCTGGAAAGATATAAAGTAACGTTAATTTTGAACAGCTTTGTACTTATACCGGGTTTGTCATGTTCTATGAGTATATCAAATACATAACGGAAACAAGTGAAATTAACACAGGAAAACTTACAGCCATCGTTACCGGGACTCGAACCCGGATGCCCCAGTTTCCGAACCTACCCGAAACGGACATTCTGGTTCGAATCCCGGTAACGGCGGTTGTCAATTTTCCTGTGTTAATTTTAATATTTAAGTGAAGAGGGTTCTACGTAGAAAGCATTGTGCGCGTTCAAAAGTAAACTTGGATTTCTCAGCTTAAGACTTGTGACCACAAACGGAGCGGACGTGACTCAGTGGTAGAGCGTTGGCTTAGCATTCGGGAGATCCCAGCGGTCAACTATCTTGACTGATGTTTTTTCATGGTTTCTCCTGTCACACCAGGCAAATGTTGGCATGGTAAATACAAAAAAGGCCTTGATCGTCTACCTTCCAACATTCTATCCCCCACCCTATCCCGGCCTGAGCCTTAGATGCCTAAATGCCATAAATTAAATTCAAATAAAAAGAATTGTGACTACAAATTAGAACTCTGCGTTCTTCGAGACTCCCAAATATAATATTTTAGGAAATTTTATTAATTTTTCAGAACTAAGCCGTTTTTGACTGCCTCCATCTTGTATTTGGGATTTCAAAATGTTCGGCTTCAAACACTGCCCATCGAAAATTCCTTTAAAAAAAAGAAACCGAAGAAAATCAGTCGATTTGTCTAAATTAAGCATTTTAGGCTGCCGTCATCTTGGATTTCGGAAATCAAAATTGTATTGACTTAACGTATAGCATCAAACTCCGCGTTCTTTGATTGAAATTCTATTAAAAAGATATATACAATTGTTTTGGAAGTAAGCCTTTCAGATTGCGCCAACTTATAGATAACTGAATTCGAAAGGTAACATTTGAGAACGGGGTCCATGGGAACCTACAGATATGAACATGAACAAAAGTTGACGAATTTTCAAAATTAAGTCTTTTGTGGTCTGCCGCAATCTTGGATTTAGAAATTTATATGTTTTGACTTCACAACCGAACCCAGCGTCATTCGAAATTCACAAGTATGAAATTCTACCAAAACTATGGCTATCTTTGACTGCATTTAGTGCGTATGAGCCTCGAAAGAGATGGCGTTTAAAGAATCCGTATAAACATCCTCGCTTGTCTGCATGCAGACTTTGTAAAGAAAATATCTCTTACGTTCTTCCTGATTTCGGGAGTACCTGTGAATTAAAATAAAAGTGATATCCTGGTATACTGGGAAAGCAGTGATTCCGCCAGACCCCCCCCCTGTCGGGTAGGGGTGTCACCCCGCCTCCCGAATTCGCGACAACAGCCCGAACTTTAAGAATTTTTTCGGTCAAAAATCGATAGAAACCATGCAAAATCTTGACTTACACCCTCCCAATTTAGACTTTACACACCCCACAAAACTGATACTTCAGACGCAATCCCTGCGGCGCGGTGTCGCCTAACTAGAATAGAGTCTTTGCTCTGCATGCGGAGTGATGGGAATAATGAAGATGGCGGAATACTGAGTAACTCGTGTATAGAAACCGTAAAAATAGAAATAACCCGTCTCGACATTGTGTTTTAAAAATCGAAATTAGGTCTATCCCATGAATAAATCAATGTTCACTCCTTATTTGGTATCCTTCCAACTGCAGGTGAAAACTTATTTGTCGTCAAACAAAACCGTGAATACGGGATAGTACTTAAATGCGGACCACTTGATTGCCAGAAATAAAGGAGCCCTCCCAGCAATGCCCAATGAAGAATATTGAAATTCGGCCCATACCTTTTCCTAGATATTCATATTATGCTTCTACCTATGAAGTTTCGCAGCTCTGCCTTAGAAATTGTTGGAGATATTTACGTTTGTATTTTGGCATTTAATTGCATGGGCGATCACAGCACTATCTAGCGTCCGAGATTTGAAATATTTCTGAGTACTCATTGACCTTAAGATCTCTATGTGCGTCGAAATAAATATTAATCATTCCTCGATTAGTCAACTGTCATGTAAATAATTTCATATAATTATATAAATCCTGACAACGTTAATTAGTACATTAAGAAATAAATAATTAATACGTTATAAGAAAATATAATATATTAAGAAATTTTAAATCTCCCTAACATCATTTGTAAGAAAAAGCATGTGAGGTCTTTTTATTTTTATTAAGGGCTCCTTTTACCTTTTACTGCAATTCGAAATTTGATGCTGTTATAATCACACGACTGAGCCAATTATTGGGCGATTTCGAGGCGGTTGGCTCTCCCCTTGTTCAGTTCAGTTCTTTGTTTATGTATACCGTTCGAGGTTTTTCTGTCACATTAATAGGTACCGGTTCAAAGTGCTATCTGTTGTACGGTATGTTCTTCATGGACGCCATCTTGAAATCTGTCATATTGAATCTCAATTCATTTTCTTAAATCGGAAAGGGGGTCGTGTAATTTGTCATTTTGGGGGCCAGAATTTTGAGGAAAATACGTTTCTGAAGTCAGTTTTGTGGTAAATGTATTATTCTGAGATATAAAAGAGTAGGTCTATGTAACAGTATGAAATAGCCTGATCCATTTCATTTTGAAATAACAAAGGCAATGAAACCCAAATGCACACAAATTCACATCAATAGTATGTAAAAAGTGCAGTTCTAAACATATTAAAGTTTATCAATTAATTTTAGTTGTATGCATAATACATTAACGTAATAAAGGTAAATATTACTTTACGATATAATGTTTTATGTAATCTCGTATGTAATTACTCGAATTATGTGAGTATCTTTTGAGTTTTGAATGGATATATATAGGCTCTGACTGATCATCTTATTATTTCATTCATTCATTCCATTATCAAACCATTTAGTTACATTTACATATCACTATACATTCTTACATTCTTTTCTTTACTTGACAGTGGTTCGTGGTGTCCTCAAATTCTGCAACGTTAATTTAACTCATTTCCCGACGTCATACAATGATGAAATTTTGCACAGTGACGTAAGTTGGGTTGCAATACAATATTTCATTGTTACTTTAATATATTTCTATATATTTTAAAAACATATATATTTATTTATTTCGCTCCCAACCCGTATGGTCAGCGTGGGAGTAGTAGACCAACTCCTCCCTTCGGGGAGAGGTCTCATCCAGTAGTGGATTGAATATGGCTGTGATTTATTTATATATATTTCGGTATTGACCCAGCATCGTGAGGACAATTGGGGAGCTGCTGTGAATAAAAGACTGGCGATCACAGTGAGAGCTTCGGCTCTCCTCTCCCAACACGTGTGGTCAGCGTGGGAGCAGTATATATACATACATATTATGGACTTCATGATCCTAAAATAAATACTAGCCTGCAACAATCTTGCGTTTGACTGATTGCAGAACACTTTAGGAATTGAGTCACAAAACATTAGCTTCAGAAAAAGTATCCGAACACCGAAATAATTCGAAAAAAAAAATTTAAAAAAATACTTTTTTAAGATATATTTTTCTTTAACAATTCGCACTAAAAAGTAAAAAAAAATGATTTTATTTATGCATGACTAAAAACAAAAGTATGCAGCGCGCCAATTCAAGAATTTATAAAGTGACTGTATACGAGAGAGCACCCTATGCTTTTCTTTTTATTAAACTTTTTTTTTTACTTTTTAATACGAATTGTATAAGAAAAGTATGTATTTAAAAAAATATTATTATTATTATTTTACTGATATGGAGGGTATAGTTTATATTCAAACTGATCGCGCGCGTCCCAGAAAAATATTTAAAAAAGAAAACAAAAGACAAAAAAAGATGTTAAAAACTGGATAGAGCACGTGTGTGTTGAAGAAAAATGAACATGTGAATTTACATCAGGTGATAAGGCAAGCACTGGAACGCTATCTCCCTTTAGTCAATGGAACCGGAGTTAACCGCTCCGTCACAACTAGACCCGGTCTCCCGCTGTTTACGAAAAAAATATTATTTAAAGCACCACAATTCAATATATAGTACAAAATAAGGCACGCCCGACGAATGACAATGTGGTAAGGAGCGTGTATAGTGAAACACACGAATATTTTAAATGAAGAAATCTAATGAAATGAAAAGGATCTGTGAGCTTTGGAACCACTAAATGAACGACCCAATAAGTAGCTTCTCTTTATCTGCTTTCATTGAGACTCAAGCGTGAAATCTTCAAAATGGAGAAGGCTAAGTAAAATCAAGAAGGCCTGTCATCTTCAAAGTCACGAGATTTAAATCGTACTGTAAAAGTCAATATCAATGAAATCAAATCTGAAATCTGTTTCTTTCTACACCTGCTTCGGTTAAGACGCTAGCCTGCTGTACGAACAAAGTGAAGTTAAAAAAATTAATAGAAAAGCTTTTGAAAGACATTCTTCTCTTAAACAATTCGTACTAAAAAAGTAAAATATAATTTTGTTTATGCATGATTAAAAAGAAAAGCATAGGGCGCGCTAATTCAAGTATATATAAAATGACTGTATATAAGAGAGCGCCCATGCTTTTCTTTTTAGTGATGCATAAACAAAAATTTTTTTTTACTTTTTTAGTATGAATTGTCTTTAAAATTTTCTTTAAAAATTATTTTTAATTATTCTTTTTCTCAAGTTGTTTTGTGAACCAAATCCTAAAGTGTTCAGCAACCAGCAAAACCCCATAGCATTGCTGGTTAGTATTTATTTTAGGGTGAAGAAGTCTGTATTTAAAAAAAAATAATTAAAATATGCTTTTAAAACATATAAATATATAGAAATATATGAAAGTAACAATGGAATATTGTATTGTCACCCGACTTACGTCGCTGTGCAAAATTTCATCATTGTATGACGTCGGGAAATGAGTTAAATTAACGTTGCAAAATTTGAAGACACCACGAACCGTTGTGAACTGAAGAAAAGAATGTAAAAAATAGTACCAAATTTTCGCCAGAGAGAGAAATATGGGTCATTACTTTTCAATTTCTCGCTTGATAAATTAAAATTAAACGTTTAATCAGACTGGTAGTCTCCTGGATGTGAACCCAAAATCTCCTTATAAAATTTAAGCACGATTAAGGCCTACAACCGAAAAGGTTCTACCTCCCACTAAAATTTTCTAGTCCTCACATCATAAAAACTGTGGGTGACTGATAACGCTTGCTGCCTTGCAATCAAGGGGTCCCGAGTTCGATTCCCGATGGAGACAAGTGGTTCGGATACCATATTAAACTCCTTATGACGTTATCTTAATTCAATGGAAGGCAATGGAAAACCACCATCAGTTATTTTTGTCCAGGAACCTTCGGGTCAGAACCTCCCTTCAAGCAGATCACCCATCATCATCATCGCATTAAAATATAGTTTTATTTCTGTACATAATAGTAAAATAATATATCGTGCCTTGTGTTCCTCCATCTTCCTGTTCGAGGTTGTCGATGCGCTTGGCACGTTCGATATAGCAGAGTGATTGCATGTACAACCGTAATGTCCCCTGGGCAAGGCTATACACAAGAAACCCCTTTCTATCCAGCCACACACGGGAGTTAAAATTGTAAATGATTAACAAAGTTAAAACTATATAAATCTGTTGGTACTTCCAATAAAATTATTTTTTAAACTTCTAAAGTAAAATTCGGTGAAATAAGATTAATCATCTCAAACATTTGAAGAACAATATAACACAAGCTTTGATAAATACAAACAGTATTAATAAAGTTCTTCTTTTAAATATCAAGGCAACCGTAAAAATATAGTAGCAGAATGAATAGTGATAAAACGAACTGCTATTATTTTAAAATACATAAATAAATTATTTGTTTCGCTCGTAACGTATATGAGCGGCCAATAAAAGTCAAAGACGGAAATTTTCGACGAGATGATCTGGACCAAGCCTATGCATTCAGGCTGCCTTGCTACTCACAGTATTGTTTCAAGTTTAACCAAGGCGTGTCTGGACTCTGGAGTGATTGTTCGCCTGAGTAGAATAGAAAACTAAAGGGTTTGTACATAGGTTCGGCAGAGGATACGTTGTGTTAGTATTTAATAATTAACTATTTCCACAATCTGAAAGGTTACATAGCTTTCGAGTTCTTTCCTTAAAAAGAAACTCTTCAAACTTTCTGTGTTTCTATGTAGTTCATTCTGCAACATTCCGAACGAATCATTCCATGAAGAGGACCAACGACCTTGCCGGAAATGTTCCCCTGTTTTTCTTCTTTACGCGTCGTAATCAATGACTAACCTACCAACGACCAAAATGTACTCTACATGTAAGAATTCTTGAAGTGAAAAACAAAACAACATCCGTTTTATGTTACAAAAAAAAAGAAAGGATAGTAAAGCAGTTTTCTTCTTTTTCTAACTTGCTTTTTTATGACGATCAACTGTTTTATTCTTGCGGCAATGTCAGTATTCCTAGAAGAGCACAGAATCGTAAAAGAAAAAGAAGCTAAAAGGAAAAATAGCTTAGGACAAGACCATCTAGAAACAGGCAAAATGTCTTTGTATACGTTGGACAGCAGCCAATGCGTTTCGTGTGCACAGGAATGTACAGTTAAGGACATGACAGGTATTATGGAAGCATAAACACTTGAGGTGTATTTACACAGGTAGTGTCGTTTCCGTGAAGAGGCAAAACTGTTAAGAAAACATAGACTTGAAGCATTGTCGCTAGACCCCCGTTAACTTTTCCATAGACTATATTTAGACCACGCACACATACATAAAAAAAAAGGTTTGTAGATTGAATATTTAAGTGCACGTATTCAAGCATTTTTTTAATTTTTTGTAAATAATAAAAGTGGTGGAAGTGGAAGTTTTGTTATATCAAGCACGACCTACCGTAAAGTAAATTTATTCAAGAATTCATTAATTTGCATATTTTAAAGCTTCGTAAAGTTAAAATAATAACAGGATACATTTCTGTTTCATGTTATGTCTAAAATGTTTAGTAGAAGTCAGGCTAATTTTCTTTCATAATTTGTTTTTATTTCCATTAAATTCCGTAAAAGATTACTTTGCTAATAAGAAGATTAACCCTGTGATTAAATGGTTAATATCACGCACTGGATGGGCACTGGAGAAGTTCGCGTATTTCCATTCCGACGCTGACTTTCAGTGAAATAAATATATTAAGTGAATATTTCCTTCAAAATATTCACAAACCTAATTGGACAATGATGCACCTGAATTTATTTATGACCTTTAGGTATCTTAGACCAAGAAGGCTGGAGAGGATGTTTCAAGATAGTCGACCAGCTCTTAGTTTGTAGGTACCATCGGGGGAGGGGGGTGATCCTGGTGTGACATAGGAAATCTCTGGAAAAACTTGTCGGGGTGGGCTCCCACTGGTATTGCATCCACGACCTTCCGATTGGGCTATGCTGTCGTTTTAAATTTTCCATGCGGTTCGATATAACTAACTTGGAGCGGAGACGAAACGTTTGAGCATGGCAGGCGGAGCATGCCTCTAGCAAAGTTTCGGGAGACGTGCAATGGCTTCCAGGGGATCTAAGATGTGTCAGAGTATGAAATATATATAGACCGCTCCGCTGGTCTAGTGGTTACTGTTGCTGACTGCTGATCGTGGGGTCCCGGGTTTGATTCCCGGCTCTGCCAAGGGATATTTTTTTGCAAAGCGAGAGGAAGCGGTGCCCATCCAGCATCGTGATGCAATTGGGGAGCTGCTGTGAATAAAAGTCAGTGGCGATCACAGTTGAGAGCTTCTGCTCTCCTCTCTCAACGCGTCTGTTCAGCGTGGGAGCAGTAGACCAACTCTTCCGGGAGAGGCCTCATCCAGTAGTGGATTGAATAGTTGTGAATAAAATTGAACCAGTTTAAACTAATTCTGCATAAAGCTCTGAATTTCGGAAAGGATCTGGAACCCGGACCGTCAATACGTCTCTAGCGCTGGATGATCATTAGTCTGAAAATTGCAGTGTAATTACAAGAGAAATATTACCGTGTAATATAAAAGGAACAGTAAAAGAATAGCACTCGGCGATGGCCCGATGGCCGATCGAGGTAGTCGAGCGAGTTAGTGCGCTAGTCCATTAACTCCAAGATCGTGGGTTCGAATCCCGTCTATCGTGTGTTCGATCGTGGACATGGATGTTTGTGTGCGTGATTTTAACTTAGGATATAAGCAGTTAGGATAAATCAGTAGTCTCAAGTGTTTTCAGTAAAAAGGAATAAGTAATGGAAAAGGAATTAACCATCCAATGAATATAATGTCGCTGAATATAATGTAGCAAAAACAATACTATCACGAACTCTGCTTTGCTTGGTTTTTTCCTCATATTCCAGATATATAGCCTAATTACGCACAATTTCACGAGAAGATATCTTTCTTACCTAAAAGTGAATCATGACTGAAAGTTTTATGCTTTTCTGAATGTTTGGCTTGAACTGAACGAATCATTGTAAATATTTGGTAAATATTGATTTAAATGAATCGTTACCGAGCGACAGTTGGTAGAGCGTTTCCTTAATAATCGAAAGGTCCTTTGCAAGGATTCCAGAGGCCTTCCATCTGGACTGAGGATTTTTCAAACGGTTTCCTCAGTCACAGCAGGAAACTACCGGGATGGTACCTACACATTAAACCCTGGACGACTATCTTCCAACACCGTCTTCTCTACCATATCCCGGCCTGAGATGCCTAAAGAATAAAGGCCATAAATAAAGTAAAATAAATTAAGTGAATCGTTCTTATTCGAAACTGCTAAAGCTTTGTATTACATGATTTTTTATTATTATTATTTGAAAAGAGATAATAAAGTCTCTGTCCGTTGATTGTGGAAAATAAAGCAGATTGAATAACCTAAAATTAGGGTTGCTCCTCTGCCAACTTGTTATGAAGGCAGACAGAGGCGTACAGCTCTCCCCCACAACTCCCGGAGTGCGGTGGGAGCATGAGTTATGGGGGCTCAGAGTTAAAAATTTTTAACGAGTAAGGGCGCAACAACTGAAAGTTGCGGGGGGGGGGGGGGGGGGGGCACAGAGCCAGTTAGTTACGCTACTGATGGCCAATCACTTTGTAGCTACAAACGAAAGTTCAGCCAATTACATCGAACAAAATATGATACACACAACTACAGTAGATGAGCGTTTGGAGAAGTTATTATAGTGCTGAGAAGTGAAAACGATATACAAAGAAAATAAATTTATTGGGTATTAAATTCGTGAATGAGTTGGGAGAGGGTAAGATTAAGATGGAATAAATATTGCTAACTAATTAATGTAATAATAGAGTTATATGAACAAAAGTATAACAATTCGACCGACAAACTTGAAGAGATGAAAGTACTTCAAATGCCGAAAGCGTGGGTAATGAATTTTAGAGCTTGATATATCTACCCCCCCCCCCCCCCCCCCAAAGACTGCATAGTATCTTCAAAGATATCAAGATAGCAGCAAAATTGGTCAAATGACAGTCACGAATATTAAAGGAATTCGACTGAAATAACATATCGTTTGTTGTTCCAACCGTATCTCAGTTGGAAGAGCGTTGTCGTAGCAATCTGAAGGTTCTGGGTACGATTCCAGCGGCCACCCATTCTGATTTAGGTTTTCTTCAGTCATACCAGGCAAATGGCGGGACAGCACCCACAAACTAGGCCTGGTGGGCCAAGGGTGTGCTGGAGGGAGCTTGCATATCCCTTGTTAAATATTTATATCTGGTGTAGTAAAAAGTAATCCATTATTTTTGCATAACATTGAAGGCTTGACTTACCATAGTTAGAATGATCCGATTTAGGTCATATGCCCCGTTTTGTTCGATAACGTGTTGCCATTTGGAAGGTAATATCATGATGCCTCTCTCATAGAAACCCTTGTCCCTATTGTCAAAAAATTGAGACAGTCGATTTTCACAAGCCTCTCTTGAAGCGAATTTTTCACCAGCAAACGTGTTCGCCATGGACAGGAACAGATGGTAATCACTCGGCGCCAGGTCCGGACTATAAGGTGGATGCATAAGAACCTCCCAACCAAACTCCCGGAGCTTCTGGCGAGTCACTATCGATGTGTGTGTGGCCTGGCGTTGTCCTGGTGGAACACAATGCCTCTCCTATTGGCCAAAGCTGGGCGCTTCTGGGCGATTGCTGCCTTCAGACGGTCCAATTGTTGACAGTATAGTTCCGAGTTAAGGGTTTGGCCGTAGGGGTGCAGCTCATAGTAGATAATTCCCTGCCAATCCCACCAAACACACAGCAAAACCTTCCTGGCCGTCAATCCTGGCTTGGGCACCGTTTGCGCCGGCGCACCGCGCTTCGACCACGCCCGTTTTTGCGTGACGTTGTCGTAAGTGATCCACTTTTCACCACCAGTCACCAACCGTTTCAGAAATGGGTCGCTTTTGTTGCGATTCAGCAGCGATTCGCAGATGGAAAGTCGGTCCATGAGGTGTTTTTGCGTTAACTCGTGTGGCAACCATAGCCTACATCAAGCTTCTTTGTGTATCCAGCCTTATGCAAATGGTTCCACACGGTTTTTTGTGCAATGTTTAGCTCTTGGGCAATCGAAACAGTGCTTACATGACAGTCGGACGCGACAATGTCCATGATTTTATCGACATTTTCGACACTTGGCCTTCCAGTGCGTGGTACATCTTTGACGTCAAAATTACCGGAACGGAATCGACGAAACCAAAATTGCGCGTGATTGGCTGTTACAGTATCAGGACCATAAACACTATTCACATTTGCAGCCGCCTGGCTTGCGTTTTCGCCTTTATCGAAGAAAAACTGTAAAATATAGCGTATTTTCTCTTTGCTAGTGTCCATTTTGACGCGCGCTCACACAACACTGAGTCAACTCATCACAACTATCTGAACAGTGTTTGTAGTACGCAATCTCATCGTTTGAACGCCATCTCGTTGAACTCGATCGGACTTATACAACGCGAGATACAGATCACTGAAGCCATCTATTGGCAAAATAATGGATTACTTTTTACTACACCAGATATTGGTTCCGAGCACTAGCAGCTAAATATCGGACGTTAATTTGACTTTAGACACGGAAGTTGTGACCGATCATGAGCGAAGATATCCGAAGAAGGTAGTCGATCTTCGGCGAAGGATCCCCCTAATTAATGATGCGAGCGAGATCTACGTGAATTATTTTTCGTAATCGAAACAAAAATGCCTTTTTAAAAGAGTGTTTAAAAAGTCAAGATTGCTGTGAACCAGGAGACATTTCCCATTTAACTGGCGAAAATTAGAAGTGAACATTGAAGAAGGCAATTAGGTAAGTGAATAAATTTTACGCATCATTATTGAATGCAATTAGGATTTTCTTGTGCAAATCATTGAAGAAAGTAGCCCCTGCACGCATTTTTGTTTTAAACTATGGAAGTACTTGACGAAACACTCGAAACTAAATTTTGCTAGGAAAATATCCGCGTGCAAGGTGTTAGTTTCTAAGTATATATAATATTTTTATAATATTTCTCCCCTGCAAAATCAGTTTCCACCGTTGAACCCAGTTATAAAGGGACTTTGGAACCCATTTTGAGTGTAAGGTTCGTAAACTATAATATTAGCGATCCTGTATTTCGAATTCGCATCATTACGAGAATAATTATTCATTTTCATTGATATCCAAGAAAAACTAAATTTGCCCTTGTCGGAAAGCTTTTATATTATTGACCAGGTGATTGAAAATTCCTCAAAGCAAGCGATTCTAGGCAATTCTCTGTATTAGCTAACCCTGCTATACGGCGTTGTACTTAGAAACTAACACATTTCACGCGGATACTTTCCTAGCAAAATTTATTCTCCATTGTTTTGTGAACTATACTTCCATAGCTTAAAACAAAAAAGTGTGTAGAGGCTACTTTTTTCAATGATTTGCACAAAAAATTCCAAATTGCATTCAATAATGGTGCGTTAAATTTATTCACTTAGCTAATTCCCTTCTTCAATGTTCACTTCTAATTTTCGCCCATCAAGTGTAAAATGTCTCCTGGTTCACAGCAATCTTCACTTTTAAAACACTCTTTTAAAAAGGCATTTTTGTTTTGATTACGAAGAATAATTCATTTAAACAAAATAGAAGTAAGACTTCCGATTTCGCATCATTAATTAGGGGGATCCTTCGCCGAAGATCGACTACCTTCTTCGGATATCTTCGTTCATGATCGGTCACAACGTCCGTCTCCCAAGTCAAATTAACTTCCGAGGTTTGGCTGTTAGTTTCCGAGCCCTTAGATATATTATTTGAAGAACACTCCTGCTACAGCGGTGTAAAGCAGGGGGCTCGCAAGTGCTTGCGCGAACCCTTTGTTAAATATCTATATTTATTCCGAGTCCTTGGTTAAATTGTGTGAACCCACCTCCGACTAACTTCAACATCCTCTTCCTTATTTTATCCCGGCGGGAGATGCCTAAAACCCTTAAATATTTTTTAATAGCTTATTCCACATCGATATCACAACTAGAAACACAGTCATAGCATTAGCACGAATTTTTAAGATGGCACCGGAAGTGGAGCACATCAAAAACTATTAACGCCGCCCGACCTGAATAGAACACAGTGTATTCGACATTTATACGATAATTAGAAGCCTTGATATATTTACAGAACGATTTTCCAACATGACAACCGCAGCCCTGATTTTATATTCTACCTATACCCATGTAGCACAAAGCGTTGGCCCAACGTAGAAAAATTGTGAGAATGGTTAAGTATAATCGTTACTTAATTATAACGTTGAAAAATGTTGTGTTACAAAGTTAGGCCAACCATAAATTTTTGTTCGATCAGTTCGTTGCAGTTTTCCAACCAACTTCAACATTGAATTAACTTTGATATGCAGTTGAGAAATGGTTGGTTGGAAAATGGGCGACTAAGCGAAAAGAAATAAACACCCTTTAGCCTCTTACGTTACTTTCCTTCTCCGTGATCATCAGCTGCATACTTTAAACTCAATATCATCTAAGTACACAATCAGCTAAAACCATTATGGGTTTTATCATAACTGCGGGTGTACAAAGTGTGCAAAGTGCGTGCAATCTTTCTAGGTGAAACTAAAGTTCGACTATCTCTGAGACAGTTCAGTGTAACGATCCAACACACAATTTTAATGACACCGACGACATTTCTAAGATTCGTAGAACGACAGGTCTAAGAGATGGTTGACGAACTAAGAACAAGAAGTAAAGCGTAAAAAATTATCTCCTTCCATTTCGTTTTGTCACAACCGAGACAGGATTTTCTAACATGTTCAGACTTGATTGTCCTTTAGATTAAACTGCCTCGGATCCCCACACTGAACTGTCCAAGATGCCAATGCTTCCAAAATTAAACTTTTTACATATAAAACATTATGATGATACACAAATGTTAATGAACTTCTAATAGATTGAAAAATATATGAGTAGTTAATGCTCACATGATCTATAGGATCCCAGTAGGCCTAGCGTAGAAGTTCACTCACTATGTCTTTTCACTGAACCAAACCGAAGCCACTAATGTTGTAAACTGGACAAGTTCCACGTACACTACCACTGAACCACTTCCAAGGCACTAATGTTGTAGACTGACGTTGGAGAGCTACCAAAGGCTCGAACTCTTACCTACTGACTAACATATCTTTCGATAAAATGGCGTCGATGAGTTGTGGGTACCTGGGACAATGCTTCACCAAATGAATCAGAAACACATGATAGTCGAAGGACGTTTATCAGTTGATAAAACCAAACAATGATTCGTTCTACGTAAGTAGAAAAGGAATGTATATGTTATTAATTTAGTTCCTTAAAACAATCGTAGGGAACAATGACTAGTAATAACAATTTCACATGAAATCATGTACAGCGTAATGCCTTCGAATGAATCACAAAGAAATTAAGGGGGGAAATATGTTAAACACTTACAAACTATTCCCTTCGTAGAGTATCAACATTATAGACAATAGAGCAATTCCAAGAAAATGTCAACCCTGGTAATAAAAAAACAAGTTAAACATACTGTGGATTTTTTTCTAAATTGGTACAATCGATTCTTGGAAGGTATACAACGTATGTTTATATAAAGAAATTCAACAAATGCATAATGAGCTTCTGTTTCAGGGTTATTTTTTAAAAAAATAGTTACGATTTTACTTCATTTTAACAGTGAATTAGTCTAAAAATGTAGGAATTCATTTTTTTTAAATGATTGATTAAACTTTTGTTTTTTCTATATTGACATAAACTAATGACTTGTGTCTTTATAATCTTATTTAGGGCCTGGTGAGCACTATAAAAATCCAGTGCATGAGCATGTCAGTTTTTGACACTCCACATATGAATAAGTCAGGTGGAATCAAGTCGTGGGGAGGACTGTGAATATAAGCTACCCCCAGGCTGCAGCAGCAAGCATCCTATTTATATGATTAACGTTCCCTTAAAAAAAAATGCGGCAAGACCTTTATAAAGATATATCAAACCGCGTTCCTAGCCCAAGTAGTTCCTGTGTTTAAAATTAACATCTGTATCTCTAGCACCGCCCCTGTAAACTGTGATGATACTAGTTTGAACTCGTTTTGCCGAGATCTTTCCAACGCCTCGCCAACCATCTTCCTAGTCCCGGTATGTCCAATGTTGAAACCCACCGGAAACTTGGGAACCGCCCCTGTTTTCTGAATGAATGATATGGGTTTGAAGTTGAACTAGACTTACTGAGACCTTTCCAACGACACCTCAACCACCTTCCTAACCCTAGTAATTTCAAAGATACGAGGCTTGATTGAAAAGTAATACCTCCATGGCTGTAACTTCTTTTATTCGTTAACTGTTTTCCAAACTTCTTTTTGTACCTGACAGCTACATTTATCCTTTATGTAATGCACTTGTTTTCTTTGTTCCCAGTTGTCGCTGGTGTGCTGATAACTAAAGAACATGGAGATTAGGTTGAAGCAGCGAGCCGTCATTGAGTTTCTGACAGCTGAGGGATGGGAGGTTATCCAAATTCATGGCCAAATGACAGCTGTTTACGGCGACGCTACCGTTGACGTCAATTCGGTGAGAAGGTGGGCTTGAAAGAAGCAAATGCGGCTACCTCTAGTGTGTTTGATTAACCCCGTAGTGGACGATCCCTCACAGTATCAGATGACCAACATAGAAATCGTGTCGACGAAATGATTCGCGTTAACCGTCGAATCAAACAGCGACAGATCGCCACAAAACTCAACATTTCGCAAGAAAGAGTGCTCTTTATCGTAACCGAAGTACTAGGGTATAGAAAGGTGTGTGTTTTTTGGGTCTCTACACACGAGTCGCGACACACAAGAGGAATTACAACGCCTGTAGTTCAAGGAGGTTCTACCGCACCCGCCGTACAGAGCCCCGACCTTGCACCTTCCTACTTTCACCACTTTCCAAAAATGAAAGAGCGCCTCTTGTTCTCACGACGAGGTGAAAGTTGCCATTCTATCGTGGTATTGACAACAACAACTGGAATTATTCTCTGACGGGTTTGCCCAACTAGTCACGCGTTGGCGGAAGTGCGTGGAAACGGATGGGGACTATGTCAAAAAGTTACATGTAGCTATCATGCACAAAATTAATTTTGAAAATCGGTTCCCAAATAAAAAAAAAGTTACAGCAGCCATGGAAGCATTACTTTTCAATCATCCCTCGTATAAATTGCCCTCTTATCGCCACTATCTCTGGAACTGTCCCTGCAGTGTGTATCATCGATAAGGGTTTGAGTTAGTCTCGCCGATACCGTTCCAACGACATCTCAACCACCTTCCTATAGCCCTAGTAGTTCCTGATTTGTAAGTTGTCGACAGACGGACAGAGCGGGCGCATGGCTTCACATAAAACCTACTATACACTGCAGAATATTTGATGAAAAGTAAAAAAGAGTTTAAAAAAAAAAAGTCGAATAGAAGATATTGTATGATAGGAGAGATGCGTGTTAAATAACACGTATACATTAAAAATAATATTATTTAATTACAGTTAAAACAACTCTCTTCACATATTGACTTTTTTGCAACCCGCACTTACACTTTGATGTACATTTCTCCAAACTCTCTGAAAGTATGGGTCCAACAAAATGTTCTAATAATTACTTAAAAGGGAGATGTTTGAGGTTTTATTTCCATAAAATTAATACTAGATACTAAATATTGTAGTAACGGCGTACAGGAAGGAAAAAAAAACACAACGTCACATATTGACATACAGTCGAGTTTTATAATGTCAGACCGTAAGAAAGAAACCTAGAAAGAAATAGGCATTAATTTGTCTATATATATAAGTTGAATGAGCTCCTGCGTGGCCTAGTCGGTAGCGCGCTCGACTTCAGTGCGAGCGGTCCCGGGTTCGATTCCCGGTGTTGACCCATCGGTGTTGACCCATCATCGCTTGGGGAGCTGCTGTGAATAAAAGACAGTGGCGATCACAGTGAGAGCTTCGGCTCTCCTCTCCCAACCCGTCTGGTCAGCGTGGGAGAAGTAGACCAACTCCTCCCTTCGGGGAGAGGCCTCATCCACTAGTGGATTGAATATGGCTGTGATTTATATAAGTTGAATATACCATTTTAAAAGATTGCTTTCCTACACTTTTATCTGTTTAATTTATAACTAAAATGAGGTAAAATATTGTGCTTTTTTTTTAAATATGACTTTTTAAATAAACCAACACCAGAACCTTATGTGTAATAACGAATTTAAAAAAAAAAAACACTTCTAGTAAACATACATCGTATATCCTGGGCCGCAGCATGTATTTTTGTAAGATGTAGCAAACTCCGATTTTGGTGCCCCCTCGAAGGAGCTAAAAGCTTACAACGCTCTTCATTTAGCAACCCTAAGCCCGGTGACCGGGGGGCTCTTGCTCTCCCTAGTTGCGGTTCTGGTATATCTTCCAAGAACAGATTGCACTAATCTGCAAAAGCTCACACACAGTACGTTCGACTTTTTACAACCGGATTCCATTTCTGTAATTGCTCTAATATGCTTTTAAAACCCACAAATTTTGTGTACGCACTATATTTTATAGTGATATCTAGAATCTGTAACTGAATTAGTGATGACCACGAGACGAGATTTAGACTGTCCCGTCTCGAAAATGTCTTGTCCAGAGACTGTCTCGTCTCGAAAAGATGTACACTTTACTTTACGAATTCTATGTCTCGTCTCGTTTTCTACAGCCATTCTCTGCTCGTCTCGTCTCGTGCGCAAAACTAACTGAATTCATTTGTTTATTTCTATCAGAACGTACAAAAATAAAGTAATTCTTGTAAGGTGAATAATTTAAAATTCGGAGATGTCAGTTTGTGGTCAAGTGATGTCAGTACGTGACGCTGCGTTTTTCTTCCTATACACTTATTATATGTTTTAAAAATTTGTTGTTTTTTTTTTAATTTTAAAAAAGCATTTAATACATTCTGTTTTTATGTGATATATTAGATTTTTTGTTGGGCCATACTTTCAGAGAGTTTGTGGGCGAAATGTACGCCAGAGTGTAAGTGCGGGTTGCCAAAAAAAAAGTCCGTTTGCGACGAAAACCTTCAGATTAAATAATTACCGTATTTTTTACTGTTTCATCGAGAACGTGATCCCCAATATATCTTCTATCATACCGTGTGCTCAATTTGCTTTTTTTCTTTCCAGAGATATTATACGGAAATTACAGCCTAAAAGTGTATTCTGAACGACAGTTTCTGACGTGTAGAATCGCTCAATAAATACTAAATCAAATATATGACCTTGCTGAATTTGCATTTAATACTGTTGTCAGGTAGATGTAAGATTAGTCTCAACTTACAATAGCAAGCAAATTGCAGACTCATGCATAATTCATTGTCTGGCTTTTTTTTTTTGCTGCTGCTGCTGTAAAATAAGGCAACCTAATGACTGATAGACTGTATTCTACTTAATATTCTTGGAATTAATCTATTTAATGGGAACAGCATACGTATAGAATAATATACAGCAAATCCCCGCTATACTGCAAATTTGTTTATATCATGTCGTTCTATAAGTTAAGAATCTAGTTAAAGGTCCAATTTTCTTAAATTCGTGATAGTTCTGATTACAATTTTTTAATATTTGCGTTGTCCAGTTTCTCATTTCGGAACTCTTTTGTTCGGTAATGCTGAATGTACGTACTCCAAGCCTCGTTATCTATATTACGATAGAATCCAATCACAAACGTTTATTACTGCAGCGATGAACTAACAGGTTCCGTAAGCCATACAGTTCCGTAGATAGTTAATCGTATAAACCAGGGATTCCGCCAGGATTTTCAGTTTGTGGGGATGTAAAGTCAAAAATGGGAGTATGTTAGTGGAGTTTTGTATATACGGTTTCTATCGATTTTTGAATGTATAAAATTTAAAGTTAGGGGTGCGCTGGAGAATTTGGGGATCACAACCCCACAAGAGGGTCTGGCAGAATCACTGGTGTAAATCTTCGTTTGCACGTACTGTACTGTAGAAATGTGTAATGTGATTTTTAATACAAATTAGGCCTACGTGCAGTTTGATGAAGAATGTGATTTTTTTCGATTACTGTTTAAGGTACATTCAGTAAAATAAAACGTTTCATTATTCTGCGGATAGGGTTAAAATGCAGGTTGTTAAAATATGTCTCTTGACATGCACTATAACGAGGTTGTACTGTTTACATAGTTACAGAAACTTTAACTATTTTTCTTGGTTAAAGGACTTGATTATTTTCTTATAGAGAGGCTTTGTTTGACCTTAACCCGGATATATCTAGGCGACTTCTATAATAGATACTTTATATGACAAAGAAACAGTGACGGATCGAGGATTTTCTTTCGAGGAGGAAACACGCGCCTTCTCTGGATAAGCCACTGCAAAGAAACAATAAGTATCGGTGCTTGGGGTCAAAATACCCCCCCCCCCCTTCCGGACAAGAAATTTGTATCTATTAACAGTCTATGGTCTTTCTCTGGACAAATGAGATAAAAATATGATAAGTTTGGTGAAGATTGGTCCAACTGTGCAGATAGACAGAGAGAAATTCACCCTTCGAAATGTGGATGTAAAGGAGATATGAAAAAATGAAATGGATACAAAAGATGTGTAATGAGCAAGCCCTGAAACAAATACGACAAAGACGGAAGATGCAATAAAAAGATAAAAGAGAAAACTGGTTAGGACATTGTTTATAGTAGATTGAAGGAAGATGCCACATGAGCCATTGTAGAGTAATTAAAAGAAACAGAAAAACAAAAAAAATTGCACAGATATATTTTGAACTTTCAAGCTCACACTGACGGAAGTACATTAAGTTAAATGTATACACAACAGATATAAGAGCATTTAAACTGACCTCTCAAAATAGGCATCTTACCCAACACATCAGTGTAAGATGCCCACTCATTTGGGGGAAGATGCCTAATACATTATAACTAAGATATAGGACAATAATAGTGAAATTAAAATGTGAAACCACATGTTTATGACCTATAATACGACTAAAATACAGGAACAAGTAAGGATATATTTCCACCTATTCGGAAAATGTGATCCACCTTGACGATATCTGCTTGAAAGTGCAGATTAGTTCCTTTGTGTGATAATGAAACATACGCCAGTTTAATGCAGAAATGATTACTTTTTGTATGAAGTGCTTCGTGTTTGGTAGGTCCTGGGTTCGATCTCCGCGGCGGCCATCTTGACAGGTTTATCGAGGGTTATCCTTAATCACACAAGGTTAAAGCTGGGATGGAACCTTCGAAACTAGGCCCTGGCAGACTTCTTTCCCATATCCTCGCCCCACTTCTATTCCGGCCTCAGCTATAGTTGCCTAAAGACTATTATTATATGACATACAAATTCTATTGAATACGTATGTAGACTACCAATTAGAAATGTTCTTGTATGACTACATTCTGTTCAACAAGAATAGTTCATAGATGTAAGTGTCTAACCAGAAAACAATGAAAACATTCTTATTTAATGAAATGCATTTACGTAGTGGGTATCCATCCTCAACCTTCGGAGCAAGACGCCACTTCACCTGTCTCCCTCCATAGACATAGCTCTTTTTTATGCTGTAGTCTAAGCAAGTACTTGACAGTCAAAACTACCCTATGCAAGTGCATTTTCTACTCTGTCATGGAGTTTAGCCCGATTAAAAAACGGTTTACTGACTAGAGGAAATTATTTTTATACTAAAAAACTTTTTTTTTCTTCGTCTCCACTTAACAAATTACCTGATATTGACTAGCAGAGTTTCTGCCTGGATTTTTAGTTTGGCGGGGTGTAAAGTCTGAATTGGGAGGGGTGTAAGTGAAGTTTTGTACGGTCACTATCGATTTTTCATAGCAAAAAATTTTAATTTGGGGGGAGTTGTCGAGACGTTGGAGGGTAAACACCCCCCTACAGTGGGGGGGCTGGCGGAATCACTGCTGACTATTTTCTTCACACCATAAAAATTTTCCATCTAGTGAAGTAGTAGTTATGGAATTAAACTACTGTAGACATCTTCCCCCCATAGGTATCTTCCATCAAATCACTCTATGGAGAGTTTGTGTACTAAGGGATGGCGTTCAAGATATAGCTGACAAAAAAGAGGAAGAAGAAGATGATTGCAACTCCTGGACAGTATTAAGGAAGATAAAAAAGAAAAGCGCAATTTCAGAATAAATGGGAGGACTTAACATGAGTTGAAGGACCTACCGCTTTCGGCAAACCACAAATAATGATCTCAAAGTAGTGTTTTTAATGTGGGGCACTCTTTTATTGTGTTGGAGAGCTATGGTGTTAGGCCGGCTTTTCATACAGGCGCTCGCTGCTTGTTTTATTTGCGATTTGACTGAATAGCCAATTGAAACTCGTGTTTAAGTACGTATTCTACATGTATTGGCTACTTATAGAAATCGCAAGTAAATAGTGCGGCGACCGCCTGTATGAAAAACCGGCCTTACAGAGAACTCTATTACAAAAAAAAAGCAGTGAATTCTAATTTATCGTGCTGGAGTGTTCTACTGCATTACAAATCCAGTTAGAAAGCTTATTTAAAGTCAGATATAAGTTAATGTTGTCTGGTCATTTCCAGTTTAATCCAAAAGGAAGCAAATTTTCAGTTCTAACTCAGTTTTTTATTACACTTACAGTAAAACCTCTGTTAACCGAAATAGCGTTTAACCGAAACGGTAAAAAAAATCGGAAAAAAAATAAAAATTGAAATGCTAACAGAAAAAGATAGATTTTTTTCAAAAAGAAAAACAGTAAACTTAGTTGGATAAGAAGTTGTCCAACTGTAGAAGTATTTAAAGCTTTATTAAAAGTCTCTTACATACGTAATCTAAAAGTGTATTTTTTATCATTGCCTTTAATTTTTTCACTTTAAACTTTGAAAAAAAAATACACATTTTTTTTAAACCGAAATTTTGGTTATCCGAAATGACCTCCGCCCCCTTTATTTCGGATAACAGAGGTTCTACTGTATTCTTGCTGTGCGCCATTTTTTTTCATTTATGTATGTCCATGGCCCAACTCAGTATACGTAAATAAACCGAAAATAATATAGGTAGTGCTCGAAATGGGACGGTATGAGCTGGTCTAAATAATTTATTGACTAAATAACTTAACATCGGTATGAATGCGTTATTGCAAGATTAAAAATCCCTTTCGATAGGTCTACAGGCTGAGGTAGATTTCGAAGTTTCGCTGGGAGCCGGGGCTCGCCCCCCAACTTCAGTGCTTTTGAGAGGTTGCGCCTCCTTTATCTTAACCAAAATCTCACTGCAGCACTACACCACCACGGAGTACATCTTCACCCTCCCACGGTTGGCTGCGCCCCCAAAGGGAAGATTTGCCCCATTTATTGTAACCTACTCTTGGTCATGCACCTTCATTGAAAATTTCGTTTCTCTACCTTCAATGATTTGGAAATTGGGTTTTTGGGGCGGCCATTTTGGACCCAAGTTGACGACGTTTTGAAAGTTTTCTTATTTTGTCGTGACCTACTTGTGATAGTACAACTTCAAGTAAAATTTCATTTATCCAGCTCAAACGGTGTGCAAAATGGGATTTTGGGCGGTCATTTTGGATCCAAGATGGCGATTTTTTCCAAATGTTGTGATATTTTCCTAAACTACTCGTCATAATGCACCTTTATGCCAAATTTCGTATCTCTAGCTCAAACGGTGTGGAAAATGGATTTTTAGGTCCGCCATTTTGGATCCAAGATGGCGTCTTTAAACTCATTAGGTAACATTTTCATAATCAAAAAGTGATGTTGTACCTTTATGCCAAATTTGATTTCAATAGCCCCAGCGGTTTAGGCTGTGTATTCTATACAACAATGGGTTCGGCGGCCATTTTGGATCCAAGATGGCGACCGATTTTGCTCATTAAAGAACTTAACCGAGCTATTAAGCCTAGAAACAACATATAAGAATTTGGTTCAAATATCTTCAAAATTATGGCCGCTA
>JAGDQP010005088.1:0-38860 GCA_022664845.1 Lepisma saccharinum | reverse complement strand
ATATATATATATATACACTTTCATATCGTACCGATCTCAATAGGTATATTTTCTTCGAAATCTACCTAAAAAGGAACAAAATAATAATAAGGATCCTTAATAATTAACAATTATTATCCGGCTCTCCTCAGCTTCTGCTATATACTTCATACAAAATAGCTTCGTGTTCTGAATTGACTATTATGCTATTTCTTATGGGTTTGCAGTTGTACCCAATATTGCACCAACAACCTCCTATATCACTCAAGAACTGTGGCATACAGAAGAACTGGATCTTAATAGAGTATAATGTAGATTATTGTTGGAGAAACAGTACCGAGAATAAGTGAAAAGGGGTCTATTTGAAAAGTGAATTAAAGGGAATGGTTAGTTTAGAGTTGGTCGGATGTATTACGTAATGTGCAAATGCTATCGTACAAAACACGCGTTGATAAATACTACCATGGGCTACAGTTCAGAATTACAATTTAGACTTTTTTCATTGAGGATCGCTCCAAACGACATAATGTACTAAGATCTGTTTCATGTTACAATGCACTGAATGAAGTTAGCCCTTATACCGAATCCCGTACACTACTGCTTCTCCAACAGCAACATTTCAATGCTGTAATACTCTGTTATCAGTGTTCTTCGGGATATAGTTCCAGTTGGTACACCCAGTTGGTGATGTAATATTGCATTCACTACCATGAACCTATCGTAACTGCAAAACCATAAGGAATTACACATAGTGCTTCCTCTAAAAGTTCCATTTTTCAGTGAAGGTTTGAATTACGTGAAAACATAACCCACTATCCATTTATTTTATTTTAAAGGTGACTCCAAGTTGACCCCCCCGCCCTACAGATATTTCCTGGACGCCACTGGTCACCTTAGTATCTTAAATCAACTCAGCATTTACACTTTTCCTACATTTTTTTTAAAGTCCTACGTCAAATACTTTTCTGAGTTTGAAAAAATAAAAAATCAAACAAAAAATAAACTGCTATACTTTGTAAGGACTGAATCATCATGTAGGCCTATATAATATAGGTTCCTTAGTGACATCTGACATTGAATTCGGTACTAAAATTTCACATACTTGAGTTTTCTGTGATCTTACCTTGTTTTGATTCCCGAACTCCATTGTCATATATGGAACGTTCCCTTGTTAGGACTACAGTAGAATCTCGTTAATCCGTCACCTATGAGACTGAGAGCATGGTCGGAACGCAAGGAAGGTCGGATTATCAGAGGAGCATAAATATTTAATACACTAAAATCCTTCAAACTCAGCGTCACGTGTTTACGCGTTTTAATTGTCATAATGGAATGAGTACACTACACTGAATGCCGATTCTGAGCACAAGCAAACTGTACACTTTGTAAAAAGCCACTGCTTCATCAACACTCCCTTAAAGCAAAACATTAGAACGTACTGGTCGAGTGACACCAGCGAACTAATTACTCAACAAAGTACGTTGTACTTTAAGGACAAGTACAGACATAGGTCTACGTTCCTCAACTTCCGCCTGAATCGGATTATGCGAGGAGTCGAACCATCGAAGGCCGAATTACCGCGGTTCTACTGTATTTAGAAACTGAAGGAGAAAGAAAAGAACTTAAATCCATTATGCACTTTTAAATTTGAATTTATTTATGGCCTTTAGGCAACTATGGCTCAGGCCGGGATAGGGAAGGAGTTAAGATACGAGAAGTCGGCCAGGATCTAAGTTTAAGTTACAATCCCGGCATTTAGCTGATGTGATTCATGTTTTTTTCCTCAGTCAGGTTTGTCGGCCGTTGATATCGAAACCAGGACATGCTCCATTATATCGAGCACCAAATCCAACTTAACCTAACCTGCCTTATATACAGGGCTGTAGTCAAGGGTATGTGGAGGTATAAGCCTCTTTGGTTAACCTTACACATTCGGGTATACTTTCTGCTAAGATGCGTATGCCATCTACACAGCAAAAAAATAGAGATTGAAATTAATTCAACACATTCCGGTGTCCCACCACTTTTTGCGTTAAATCAACAGAACAAACATGTTGATTTCGGTGATTCAACACTGGGATTGTGTTAATATGACACCATCCGTTATGTTGAATCAGGATTGGCAATATATCCAGTGTGATGAATCACTAAAACCCAGAACGTTTCTTGTGTTGATTTAACATTTAAAAAAATGTGGTGGTCGCACTGAGACACCGAAAAGTGTTGAATTAACGCCGCCATTTCTTGCACTGTACTCGTAAACTAAAAGGTTCTCAGCGCATATCTTGTGAAAATTCTGGGACTGCAGCACTGCCTAACTACAATTTATACGTGAAACTATTGAAGAAAAAAATGCAATAAAAAATGCCACTGAAGAATTAAAATATCTTAATAACATCAAATAAATTTGTCAAACAATACCGTGAAAAAAAAAATTAAACACATTGGTCCGGTGTCTTACAAGACATAGTGTTCCCAGGGCCGGATTTATGCATAGACCCACTAGGCCCGGGCCTAGGGGCACAACTTTCTCAGGGGTGCACTTTACAAGGAAAAATTAGAATTTGCTATTTATTTTAAAACCCGAGACGAAAACAATATTTAGGCAAAAACATTAAGAGAGAGAGCGCCAAACACTGTCATCTTTGAACCACCTGACCCCCTCGTAAATAACTGACTTCAGGTAATATAAAGTTAGGTTAATTAACATTAGAAATAGTACAACAAAGATTATTTTATTAGGAACATTATTTACTTCTATTTTTGTCTTTGTACACACCAACAATCATTATTACATTCTTTTCTTTAGTGCACTATGGTCCGTGGTGCCCTCACATCTTCCAGCGTTAATTTAACTCATTCCCCGACGTCATACAATGATGAAATTTTGCACAGTGACTTAAGTCCGATGACAACACAATATTCCATTCTTACTTTCAGATATTTGTATATATTTCTATAATTTAAGAGCATATTTAATTATTTCTTTTAAATATTACGCATAAATATTAGCCTGCAACGATTTGGAGTTTGACTGATTGCAGAACACTTTAGGATTTGGGTAAAAAATCAATAACTTTTTAAAGACATACTTTTCTTAAACAATTCGTACTAAAAAGTAAAAAAATAATTTTGTGTATGCATGACTTTTAAAAAGAAAAGCATGGGGCGCACCAATTTATATAGTATATGAGAGCACCGCATGCTTTTCTTTTTAGTCATGCATACACAAAATTATTTTTTACTTTTTAGTAGGACTTGTTTAAGAAAAGTATGTCTTTAAAAACTTTTTTTTTAGTCTATGTCACATATAGGACGTCGCTGTCATTGATACCTCTGCTAATGGGTAAGATATACTTTATGTTAAGTATGCATGAAGGCGTAATTTGGGCTAATTTTTGCATACGAGGTAAACTAATATGTCTTTTCGGGTCCGTAATGGGCAGGAACTGTTCGTTCGAATTCTGTTGCCAATCATCCTGACTGACATTTCCCTTTAGTTTCCTTCAGTTTCACCAGAGAAATGTCAGAATGGTATCTTAACTAAGATACCGGCCCCTACCCTTCCATACCCTATCCTGGTATGAACCAAAGATGAATTTAAAGGTCTTACAAATTTTAAAAAAATACCTTAACGTGTCTTTTATGACAGAAGAAACATTTTCTCCCTAACTTGACTTTATATCTTCAGGAGATGAATATCTCCGGAGATAGTGTTTAAAATTCAAAGAGCTGCCTACGTATTCAACGAAGCTAATGAGTTTGTAGTGTCGCTTTTGTCCATTCCTAGATATTTATTTAACTTTGAACTTGCTAGTTCTTAGGGGCTACGTATGGGCGGGTGGACCGATATACTGACTAACAGATACCGGTACATAGCACGGTTCAATTATGTAAATCTACGTTTCTTTTTTTCCTACATAAAGAGAAGTGCCAAAGAGGATGAATCAATAAATGCTAAATAGCGAGGAGAAAATATGACTTTACCATTCTTTAATTAACTTTAAAGTGTTTTTGTATCTCCTTATATGATATAAGTGTCTTGTGTGTTTTGTAATGTAATTGTAATTTTTAGATTTTTTAAACTTTATAAATGTATTTTGAAAATGTTAGTGTTTTGTATTGTGATTGGAATTGTTAGTTTTTAGATTTTTTCTCCTTAAAAACTTTATAAAGGTATTTAGGAAATGTTAGAGTTTAAAATTGTAAGTCTATCACGAAACTGCAATGTGCCATTTGTGATGTTAGAAAAAGTAGAATCCAAAAATGGCTGAACCTAGGACTCTTCTTAAAGCTGCATAAAAGCCGTGAACGAAAAGTTATAACAATATTGTAAATAGTAAAATTGAAAAATCGTTTGTATTACATTCTTGTTCAGTGTAATTAACATATTTTCAACAACTAGCCAACAGTAATGTAATTAAAATTGCTCATTGTATTTAATGAAATTATTTTATTTTTATAATATTATTGAAACGTATTTTGTAAATAACCACATTACCAGAGTTAAATAATTATTATTAATGGTTAGAAGACGGAGGAGAGTTATTTGTCATAATGCGCAGTGCGGCCGATTCCAAAAAAGCTGGCCAAAAGTCAAAAACGCAAGTCAATGATCTCAAAATCTGTACTTGGGGGTTTTCTGGGTCGCTGATTACGAATTTGAAGTCAGAGTTACAAAAGTGAACCCCTTTAACATTTTAATATTTTAGCGTATACTTAAATTATAAGTGTTGTTAATGAAATATGATGTCGTTTTTGTAATAAATCATTCCTGATTGGATTTTGGGCGGCCTTTTTGAATCCAAGATGGCGACATTTTCAACATATTGTAATACTTTCCTAAACTACTTGTGATAATACACCTTTGTACCAAATTTTGTAGCTCTAGCTCAAACGGTGTGGAAAATGGATTTTGGTTTTCGCCAGTTTGAAACGATTGAATAACAAACAATGGCAACTTCGGGCAGATTTTTTTGTTTTGGTTTGTTTTATAGTGGTTAGTCTAGTGGTTAGATCGTTGGACTCATGTCCGCGTGGTCCCTGGTTCAATTCCCGGCTGGAGCACCCCACTTTTCGGCGTCCACCCAGCGTTGTGAGGCAAACAGGGGAGTCACGTAAATAAAGACGTGACGACCACTTGGTCTAGAAAGCCCCTGATACGCCTGTTCGTGGTCTAGGTGACGTCCAGTGCTGACCAAGTCCACTGCCGTTACTCAGGTGGACGCAGTTCCACCAACCGCGGACAGAGAGTAGAGGGACGGGGGCGCTGGAAGTCATGGGCCTAGGGTGCCTAGACGTATAATCCGGCCCTGATGTACGCAAGTCAAGTCTTTTTTTTTTATTACACCCTTGAACTATTAAAAATATATAATTGATCCTCTACAATCCGTGAAATACATATAGTACCGTTAAATGGAAATTCCTGGAATGTTCAACAACCGTTTTAAGCTAATACAAAGTAACAACGCTTGCTGCAAGCTCGCAACTATATAAAACCTCGAGGATACAAAGAACATCTTTTGGTTTGATTTAAATTGCTCTAACCTCTGGTTTAATATCAAAAGAAACACTAGCACGTACTATGAATGCATTTTCAGGTTTTTATGTTGAATTATATCCCGTGGTTATGAACTGACTTCTGACCATAGAACCGTTATATCATATTCTCTCCTGTGTTATTCATTAAATTTACTGTTATTATTCTCTTCCTCACACAGCCGATGTTTAAGAGTACTAACTCATATTACACGTTCAAGTGAATATTTCTTTTATTTATCTGACACTGAAAGACTGCTTTTGTTTTTTGTCTCATCGGCGTAGCTTTTATATCGTCAGTCATTCTTATGATTCAAACAGTGCTTATAAAACAGACGAAAAACGTTGCGCAAATAAAGATTCAAATATATCATTTTGTAGTTCTCTTCTTCTTAAACACTGTTGCCAGCTACTGCGAGAAAACAAATGTGGTTCCCTTTGCAACAGAAAGCACTGTATGTTTATGAGGAATAAGGAAATTATGATAATAAAAGAAATAGTGCTCGTAGGCTCGTTTGATACAGAAGCATCTGCTTCCTTGTCAAGGATCCTTAATCTTGCAACAGTGGCGGCGGAACTAGAGGGAGCACAAAAGACAATACTATCTTCTGGCCAAAATTCTCCTCTCCCTGACCAGAGAGTAGCCTCTCCTGAAGGTTGTAGAATTGGGAGGTAAGCTAAACAAGGTCGTTAACATTTTCTGTCCTAAAAACTTATTTACCTAGATGTTTTTATTGTCTATTAAAATTTAATATTTCTTTTAATTTCCATCCTGTGTTTGTCTCATACATAAAGCGTAGAAAATAAAATAAATTTGTAACTTATAGGCCGATGCCAATTATGTGTGTTTCTGAAGGGGGAAAAATCTATAAAGGTATACTCAAAAACAAATAAAGAGATTTTCATGTCAAAATTAGCGTAGTTCCTTTGCAGATAGGTCAACAACAAGATGTTTGATAAATTGCACGTAAGATAAACATGCAGCTTCTACTAGACTTAATCAAGTGCGTACTAATTATTTTGATTTTACTATTACGGTTTTTTAAACAAAATTCACCATGTCAATTTATTAACAATTCTCAGGCTTTTTACTTGTGTAGAAACTTTGAGCAAAGGAGATTATGCGATGGAACATAAACAAAGGAAAAATTATGAGACACTTCTTAATCAAATGTACATTTATGTTATTTTAAAAAACTTAAAAGAAATAATTATACAAAAACTCGCAACATGCTTAGAAGCTATAATATTAATTCCCAAACGTAAACAAAATATTAATAAAATCAAATATGATTTCATGAATGTGTTTGATGAACTGTTCTTAGAGATGCTTGAAGTATAACAACATATCTCTAATAATTACAAATGAAATATATGAACAATGTTATTTTAAATTAGATTAGAAATAATTAATTGAAATGGAAGTTAATAATTGATTATATTCCTTATAATTTTAAAAACAACCGTTGGGGGAATTATGATATGACCCAATGTTCTTATCATTGTTCAATCAAAGGATTAATTTGTGTTAGGCTTAGTTGCGTAATGATTTGGTTTAATTAATATTTAATGGATATTTTAATTATCTCTTGTTTCAAATTACATATAATTGATTGAATATCGATGTATTGGTATTTTCCGGGTTTTTCTATGCATTTTTGATTGTTCACTGGAAGAAAAACAGTTTTCATTGGAACTTTTGATTGATTATAAGCTTCAAATAAATGTTTGAGAGAAGTTTTGTTTTCGAATATTGGCACCGCAATACAAACTTTTAATCTGTGTAATTTTGTGTGAAGATGTTCATGTTTACAATAGTTATTTCCTGTAAAATAAATTGTGCTGCAATGAAATGTATTCCTTAGGAGCTTAAGAAGCTATGTTGCATTTCTTCAGTCAGTGATACCTCATGTAGAGACAATTCTATTGAATTAATAAATGTTTAAACTTTAAACCTTCTTTTTGATTTATCGCATCAAGGAGAATTATTGATTAATCTTCTGGCCACTGAAAAGCGCCGAAGTAGTAATTAATAATAAGCTCTATAGTCGTAGCGCGACTGGTGCAACAACCCACACTGTGGTACAGATTTGGGTACTAAAGTTGACTATCACATCGTTCTAGCACGTCATAGATTCAAGTACCGGACCATCGCTTGCCCTGAGATTTTATAAGAATAAACGTGACTTTCCATATAGGCGAACCCCGTCAAAGCCGCACAGCAATAATTAGGAAGCAAAGAATCATTCGTGGGAGAAGTAGAAGTCTAGGAGAGCCATTTCAGCTTTTCATGCACGCTATGGGCGAGTGTTTGGTTGCTATTTGACTGAGGCTAACTTTTCATGCAACCTTACGCTGCTTGCTTTACTTGCGATTTGGATGCGTAACCAATTGAAACACGTGTTCTGTTATTACGTGTTCTACGTGTAACGCAAGTTTCTATTGGGTACTCGTAGAAATCTCAAGCACAACACGCGTCTAGCGTGTGCAAGAAAAGCTGGCCTTCTTTGTAAAATGTAAATACCTCATATCTTTGTCAAAGCAAGTAGTCCAACAGTTTGAATTGCTTTTATGCTCTCTATAGGGATAGTAGAATTTTGCGTTTCGCGAATTCGCGAAAATTATAAACACTTAAGAAATCACATATGGAGGTTGATTGTTAACATTTTATGCTTTTTAACTCGCGAGATACTCGCGAAATTTAAACATTTTCTTCCATCCACGAATTATGTGATCTACTCAAGAAGTTATGCCAGTTTTATTAATTTATACACGAATCATGCCGAAAGAAACGAACATATAATTAAAATTAAAAAAATCTATCATCGGACTCGCGTAACATGGAGAATGTTGGAATGTAGTACACTTAATCTTTCATAGATGGCAGAAAATTTGCGAAAATGGTTTTCCATCTAATGGGGAAAGTACGAACTACATGATCACAGCGGGATTCATTGTGTGAGTTAGGCGATATTCGCGGTGAATACAAGTCGAACACGTGAAACATCATGCAACCTAAACTCTCGCTATCAGAAATAGCAACGCAATTTGGAAGTGATGGGAACTTCCAACCTGTTCTATCGAAAATGCATATTGCAAAATTATCGAACGTGAGAGCCAATTGATTTTCGCACGCTTTCGGCAGCCGAAACGCGGTAGAATTTCCATCCAGGTTACTAAGCCTTTTTTATTTTTTAATGTACCTATCCCTAGAAGATTGTCGGTTCATTATTTTACCACCGTGTATATATAGAAGTTCGATGAAATGGGGTTGAAACGTAGTTTTCCGGAAATATTTTGAACATGTGTCTAAAATGTACTAGTGAAAAAAGTGTGCACAGAAAGTTTTCAAGCCTTACCTTCAGAAAGACACACACCTCTTGTGCACAGTACTTACACTTCTTACGCAAGAAGAAGAAGAAGGAAAAGAAGATAATTTCAGGAAAGATGTCTACTAAAAATGTGAAATTAGTGTACTATTGTTTACAGTGTAAACTATTGTTACGGCAAAAGTAATTTGAACTTCTTGACGTTTATATCAAGTCCCTTCACAGATTTACGTATCATAGGGGAGATTGCATTAAGGGCTCATTTTCAAGCCCGCTTGCGTTGTTTGCTTTGCTTGCGATTACGGTGAGAAGCCAATTGAAACACGTGGTGTTTCGTGGTGTAGTTTTATTGCCTGTTGTAACACGTGTTTCAATTGGCTATTCACCCAAATCACAAGGAAAGCAAGCAAGGCAAACTGGCTTGAAAATGAGCCCTAATTCTTCATTTAGGAGACTACCATGTTAGTTCTTGGCTTATTCGTATAGAAAAGATATCGGAAACTTTGAGGCGAGTTTTACCAGTTGAAATTTGAACTATCAAACATGAAAGTACAGTGGACTCCACCAAACGTGACTCATGGTGTGTAAAATATATTTTGCAAAGTTTTCGTTTCCTTAAATTCATGACCAATTATAATAATAAAACCCCCATCGAATTCTTATGTTATCAATGTGAGCATCAAACGTTAACTTGGAGTTATATACATCACACCAAGATAACTTAGAGTTATACAAAACACCAAGTTCCTTGTAGTTTTATGACGTACCGATGTAAATTCATAGAACTCTAGACATGAATTCGGTTCTCGCCGAGCCCATGTGGTCGTTTGGCTAAAATCAAAAAAAATTTTTATCTCCATTGAGGAAGCACCATCGAGCTACGTAATGATACTGGAGTTAAACTCGTTTGTCCACTTCCAGTCTAATTCAATGTAGACTAAATTTTCAGTTCTTACCCAGTTTTGTACGCTTCTTATCGCTGTTTGACCCGTTTTTTTTTTAATTTAAGTCTTAATTCCTCAGTTATTCATATAATAGTAAAGCGTACTCTACATATAATAGAAAATACTACAAATAATGTTTACGTTTTTTACAAGAATTAAAACATAAATAAAAAACGGCCACACAGCGATATCAAGCGTAAAAAACTGAGTTAGAACCGAAAATGTGGTCTATATTGGTTTAGATTGGAAGTGGACAAACGAAATTAAGTGTCCTGTCCGCTTAATGACTTCATATATGCATGACATTTCCAATGGCAACAGTCAGTCCAGCATCGCTTTTAGGTAGAGGTCATTGTGAAGCACACTGATTCCCCTCTTTTTGCTCTTTCTCTTTTCTTTTATTTGCAACGTTTTCTCAAGCCTTTACCGTTTGTGTGTGTGTGTGTGTGCTTTTTTTTTTTTGTCCGTTTGTGTATTTAAAGAAACACATTCAATTGTTTTCAAATAAGAATTGCTTTAGTGTAATGTATTCTTGAAACTTCGTATCCAAAGAAAGGATATTAATGCCTAAAAAAATGATTTCGGGCTTTTAATGACTGTAGAATCTTTACAGTGTGTAGCTTTGAATGCAATTTTCCCCGCATTTCTAGAATTTTAGTTAAAAAAAGATACAATAGAGTGGAGACAAACAAGAAATTCCATAATTTTATACTATTTTTCGAGACAGATATTTTAAAGTACAAAATGCAAATTATTACCGTAGCGCTCGATATGAACGAACGCAAACAAATAGGGGAAGGTACACAGATTGTCCGTCCCCTTCCTTCATCAGTAATTACAAAACAGAGAAAGATAAGCCATACACCGTTAGATTCCTCGTGCACAAAAAAAGCCCTAGTAAATCCAGCTATATTTGAATTGCAAAACAGTATTGTTACAATTTATAGTACTCGTAACCATAACTGTGCTAGGGTAACGATATCCTTGTGCTAAATGGCCTATATCTAGTATTGTTTTATAGTTGTGATTCCTAAACAATTATAGCTAAAATTTACATTGCTGGGAAAATCACATGTATGGCTGATTGAACAATATTCCTTAATGACCTACAAGTTAGACAATATATTTATTGCTGCTCGAATAATGCTGTATGGTTGTTGGATGCACATACGCAGAAAATGAAAGAAGTATGGTCACTAGAACAATACAGTTACGTGGGACTACGTGTGGTTGGAAGCCATGTTGTTTGTTCGAATCTAGAGAAAACAGATGAACGTGTGAGTAGTTAAAGTTGTTGAAAATTACGATATCTTGGGGATTTACATATTTACTTGAAAAATTTAAACGTGAGTGTAAAATATATCATGTTATTGTTTATGAATGGCGCACCAATTGAGACATATAACCATCATGTATACGTCATTACTTAAAGATATTGTTGATATAACAATACACTGAAAGAAATAATATGGTTGGATTAACCATAAAATCCTATTTGTCATCGTTGAAATTGGGACAGCAATGCTATGGGTTGCAAATACAAGTCTCGCCAATCGTGTATTGTCATTATGACAATATACATGGTCAGATGTATTGTCTTAACTACAATACTGTGAACAATATTTTGTGGTAAAAATTCCTGTTTCAAGTTAAATTAGCAAGATGTTTACTCCAGCCATTTTTTTTATTTATTTTTTTTTTATTTTTTTTTTTAGTATGGTCTGAAAGAATGGAGAATATTATGACTTTGGCTCTATTTTTTACAGTTCTTAAAGAAACATTTGATTTTATACTGAGGCACTTTGGTTTTGTTTATAAAACCATTACGTAACTTATTATCTTCTACGAAATAAAAATGAACGTAAGGCCACTCATTTTGTGCACCTCAGAAATCTTTTAACACTTAACCTAAGGCCTGTGTGAGAAACAGCATTTATGCTTCGATGAATCTTAGCGATAGCAGTGTGCCAGGTAAAAAGCAAAAATATTATGGATTTATACCACATCATCTTACCCTATGGTAGCATTCTTACTTTCACACTCTGGTACTACTGCTTTCGCTAAGATTCATCGTAGCATCTGTCGTGTCGCACGGGCCTTAGATTAGGGACAATGAATAGAACGTTGGGACATGTTCTGCCAAAACAAGATACCTGGCAACCTTACTAGGACTATTGATAAAATTCCAATCTCGAGCAGTAAACTGTACTGTAACAAACTAGAGTGCTCGATTACATTACAAATCTAATTATTATCTAAAGCCAAACAGAAAAGTGAACAGTTCAGCTCGCTTGTCTTCTTGCATCTTAATCCAAGAAGTACCAAACTTGCAGTTGCAACTCAACTTTTGTACACATGATGTCGCTGTGACGTTCGTTTATTGATTTGTGTCTTACATCTTGCGTTATTGAATATAACCTGAACATTATTTACAGGATATATGCACTCGAGCTCAAGAACTAAGACAAGTTGAAAGCGCACCGTAGAACAGCAACAGCGTTAAAAAAAAAACAACTAAGAAACTTAGTTAGTACTGGCAGTTTGTTGTATTTTGTATTAGACCTATACGGTACCATAAATGTAGAAAAGAGGTTGTTTCCTCTTGTGTCGCAATACTATACGAGCATTCCAGTAACGTTAAGTTTAGCTCAATGGTCTCGCCATTTCCAACATTTAATAAATCTAGTAATAAACTCATGTAGTTGGCAACTATTAATGTTGACATAACATAAACATTTTATTTTAAAGGTATGTGTCGTCTGAATATACGGAAGTTGTCAAAAATGTAAAAGAACGGTTCTTGTCATCAGTTGAATCTTTTTTTTTTTTTCCTTAAAAGAAAGAGAAAAATGTTGCAAAATACAAGACCAGTACAAAGAAGATAAAAACAGTCTTAAAAAAGATGAAGAAAAACGGTGAAAACGATGAGAGTTTACCTTAAAAGGAAAGAAACTATTTTAACGTGTTTATGAAGCTGAGTATACTACTCCTAAAAAGGGATGGCGGAACAATTACTGTAATGAGTCTTAATAGATAGTCACTGCTCCTTCCTGCAGGTTATGAACTTCAAGAAAATAAAGCAGTCACTTGTCTGTTTTCTACATAATTTACTAAAATTTTTACACAAACTAACGGATTTCGAGTACAATGATTCCTGTGCTTTTATATAGTTAATTTTTTATGAAGAAAGAGAAAACCAATCCAGAGGATCTCTGAGTTCAGTTCAGATTTTTTAGAGCAAATTTCACAAGAATAAGGGGGTGGGGAAGGTGCATTGTTTTAAAACACTTGACAGTCCAGAAAAGAAGACAAAATGTTGACGATCAGTCCGGTACAATGACCTCTATCAAAAAACGATACTGGACTGACTGTTGCCATTGAAAATGTCATGCATATATGAAGCCATTAAGCGGAGAGAACACTTAATTTCGTTTGTCCACTTCCAGTCTAAACCAATATGAATCAAATTTTCGGTTCTAACTCAGTTTTTACGCTTGATATCGCTGTGTGGCCGTATTTTTTATTTATGTCTTAATTCTTGCAAAAAACGTAAATATTATTTCCAGTATTTTCACTTATATGTAGAGTACGCTTTACTATTATATGAATAACTGAGGAATTAAGACAAATAAAAAAAACGGGCCAAACAGCGATAAGAAGCGTATACAACTGGGTAAGAACTAAAAATTTGGTCTACATTGTATTGGACTGGAAGTGGACAAACAAGTTTAAATATTTGCTCTGGTGTATATCTTTCAACACTATATAGTCACTCCAGTATCGTTTACGTAGAGCTCGATGGTCCGGTATAGGAAAGAATCACGGATATGACGTCAGTAGATGGACTGAATTAGCACAGGGAGTGAGCTACTTTGAATCCCGGAATAGGGAAAATCTAATCTGTCCACTAACCACCAGGGTTAGAATGTTTTAAACAGATGTTTTAAACGTGTTTGAAACAGAGGTGATTGTTTTAAACATTTTGTTTAAAACATTTTGAACGTTTGTTTTAAACGATGTTTTTTTTTTTAAGACGGGTTAAAAACATGTTAATTTAATTTTTGTTCTTTGAAAAAGTTACATTATTTTTAATAGTACGAAAGGGCGTGCTTTTACTGGTAAAACATATGCAATTTGTCCCGTGTGAAAGTTAATTTCCAAAATAATTTGTATTATGCGTTGTTTTGATTTGTTCTTTGTCAGTTGAATGCTAGAAGCGGGAAATATTAATTCGATATCAATAATATAATATGAGATGTTCATATTTCAACTCTTTCTTTTTTATTTATTGTGAGAAACTGCCAGGGAAACAAAAACTTCATGGGCATGTATTTTCTTCTATGATTACATTGCTCTATCTCTTTTCCTATGTTTACGAGGAAAGGGACAGTAGTGAGTATCCGTGCAGATTTGACAATCATTTCTAATTCGCTGCTTGGAGTTTACGTCGGGTGATATCTTTTTGCTGTTCGTTTATAGACTCATTATCAGTGGGTTGCACAAAAAGAAAAAAAATCTGGACACACTTCATTAAAGTTAATCCTTCTGAAAATAATAATCGCGTAAAAGCCAAATGTAGAGTGTGTAAAAGGGGGCAGGTCGTATTACCCGAATGAGAGAACATTTCAAGAAGTTTAATTCAAATCCCGGCCAGGACATTGGAGAATTTTCCTTCAGTGTCTCCATGTCTGTCGCTCTGAGATATACACAGACAGCCTCATAGTAGGTTGAGTACCACAGTGTTTTTGGTATTCCAGGGCACTTTGGGAAGTAAAGGCAGCTGAGCGTTGGACTGACCACTCGCCTCACTTCGTGACGTTGGTCGAGAATATGTGGATCGCTACTTCTACATCCCCCATGCGCCTTTCACGGCGCGTGCGCATTGCACAGTTTTATTATTTTTATGTTTTCACACAGCAAGTATTAATGCTTTACGCTGCAGATAATCAATGTAATCAGCAAGATTGGAGTTAAGCTTTCACACATTCATCCTAATTTACTATTGCTTTGTTTTCCTGCAGCCTTACGAGGCAAATGATGGGATTATTTTTATGCATTCACTGCCACATTGCTATACTTCCTATATCTTCACCCTGACAAAAATAGGGAATTAACTAAAGACATATGGACTGAACTTATTTGGTATAGTTTGTAATAAAATACTAGTAAACCTCAACGGACCTGAAGAAATATTTTGAAATGTAGAAAGAATTTAAGTTCCTAGAGGTAATACAACTTCGAAGACATCTTTCTAGTAAACTTAAAAACTTCGAATTCTTACCGAAATATAATCTCATCCCGTATATACAATACGTTAATTTCTAATTACGGTATTATTCAAGAAAGATATCTAATTTTTGTCATAATTACCGTCCGCAAAAATCAATTATCTTTAACTCAAAATCCCCGGAAATGACCAGCTTCTATATATGTTTGAGTTTACTAGTACATTGTATTCGATTTTAAAAACTCGGTGGCATTGCTCCCTCATGCTCCGGGCTCCAAGCCTCGCCCCATACTGTGAAAATATGGGGCAGTATAACAAAAACAGTGTAACAGATAGAGACAGTGTAACAAAAATTATTTTGTTATATGCATATTTAAAAAAAAGATGTATAAATGCATAATGAATACTCTTGTAAACAAGCAACTACATATAGGTTTCTTCTAATGAGTCAGTTGCAATGGGGCTCTGAGAAGTGTTATTTCAAAGCATATCACAACGTAACCACGTCTCGCGGCTACTCTCGCGTTCTTTTGAAAGTATAGGAATAGCTATCGGCACGTAACAGTATGGGTGCCATTTGAAAAATTGAATTTTAAAATAGGGTGCTAACACTGAAAACTGGGTTATGGGTACAGGGAACAACCACAGTATGTTCCGATTGTGTCGAATATGTATACTCAAAGTTTGGTGCGGATACGTAGAACTGAATGGAAATAGTAAATATTGAATTTTTAAAATTGATTGGCAACGCTGTCAACTGTGGGACCTGAAGTACCTCTATGGCGCGTCCCAGTACATAAATACAAAGTTTGCTCTTAATATATTCAACGATATGAACCAATTAAAAAAAAAATCTGTAATTGGTTGGCAACTCTGACAACTACGGTGCCGGAAGTACTCAAATGAACTGTCCCAGTACCTAATGCACATGTCAAAATTTGATATAAATCAATGCGGATACGTCCAACGGTAACAAATATGAAATCTAGATTTTTTTAATTGTTTGGTAACACTGAGATATTACGGCATCTGGAGTGACTGTCCAATTAAATAATGAACATGCATGTCAAATTTGCTGTAAATTAATGAGCATGTGTAGATTTGTATTAATAAAGGCATTTATATCAGTTAAATTTTAAAATAGGCTGGTAACACTTACGACTGGGGGTGCTTGAGGTTGCGGACATCCAAAAGTTTCTTCTAATGTGTTGAATGATGTTTAAGCTAAGTTTGGGGCAGATGCTGTACGGATGAATTATTTAATTATTTTTTTAAAGTTGGCAACACTGAGAACTGGGCAACCCTGAATATCTCACATATACCAAAACATATTGGTAATCTAAGGTTTACTTTATATTGTATTTTTTTTTAATTACGAAAATAGAAGTAATTCTTGCTTAAAGAGACGTTAGCAGTATTAGAAAATACTGCCTTAAAAAAAAAAGAAAACGAAAGCTTATGTTTTTTTTTTTAACGAACTGTTTTTTTCTATGTACAACATACGTAAACTTTGTAAACTTTATTTTTATATAGGCTAGTCTAGTAACTTTGGACTTAGGCCCGTCACGATTCGCCCTTTAGCTGTTAAAATCCACACCCATGCCCCTGCCGGACTCGAACCCGGGACCTTCCAGCCGATGGCCTACCGCCGCAGACCGCTCTGCCACACAGCCGGCTACAACGTAGGTATACCTTTATCTTTTTATCTTTTATATAATAAATAGCTTTAACTTTAATAAATAACACATTTCATCAAATTTGGTAAAATAGAACCTACAATTTTTAGTAAGTGCTTATGAATAGACCGAAAGCAGGTTTGAAAAGTTATGGAGACTACCTATCATAACCCCTAGTAATTTTTTTATTTTTAAGAAAATGTTTAAAACGTGTTAAACACGTTTCTTAGCAGTCTATAAAAACGTGTTTAAAACAAAAAACAAAACAAATAAAACATGTTTTAAACATATGTTTTGTTTTTTAATAACAAAAGCATGTTTTTTCCAACCCTGCTAACCTCACATGCGCTCGGTGACTCTCGCTTCGTATTGAATATCCGTGAAGCGTGTACAGTCACGGAAATAAATACTGCGGGAGTCTAGCAATTATTTAGTGTACGGTCTAGTATTTAGTTTATTATTTAACTATTTTCATGGACTAGAATACCACCCTTTAAGTTAAACCTGCCATATACCGCTCCACAGATATGTCACGGCGTAATCATAGCTACATGTCTGGAACATAAATATAATTTAAATTAATAAAAAAAAACTAAATGTTAGTTTTTATTTAACTCCAGCAGTATTTACTTCCGTGACTGTACGAAATGTAGATAATGAAAACCGGTAACAAGGTGTTATGAAAAGAGTATAATGTGAGCATTAATACGCCTGCGCTCGCCAACGCTAGCTTGGCATTATAAGAATTTTGACACTGCAAAACACAAGCTAAAGCGAACATTTTATTCATACGCAGTAACAAGAAAAGTAATGTCTTTCAGGTTTTTACCTCATGGTACCTGCCAGGGATTGCACCAGGATTTTCAGTTGGGGTGGGGGGTAAATGAAGTTCTTCACGGTTTCTATCGATTTTAACCGTAAATATTTAAAGTTGAGAGTGCACCCCAAAATCTGGGGGTGATCCCCTCACAGGGGAAGGCTGGCGAAATCACTGTCTTAATGTCGAATGTTAACCAACTCATTTCAAGCAAATAAGCTACATCAAAACCAAACAATCAATTAGAAAATAATAGAGATATAAGTAAGACTTAAATTTGACCTATATGTTTGAATTTGAATTTAATTTTTAAGCCCTTTAGGCAACTTTGGCTCAGGACGAGTTGATCTATTGTTAAAGTCGCTTGCACAAAAAATTATTCATGATCATAGAATCATGGTTATGATTAATCAGTTCAGTCTATGTCCTTATTTATAAGTTACTCATTCAATTCAAAAGAGGAAAGAAAAAAGATCTTGTTTTGATTTCGTTCTTACATACCATGGAATTACTACATTATTCAATATATGTGAATAATACGCAGACGATGTTGTTATACCTTCTTTTTTTACAACCATTCCAAACTTGTTTATGTACTTTCCATGTGTCATGATATTGGCTGTAACTTCCCGTACCTACCACATACTTGTCTTCAGGTGTGGGAAACCCGTAAATAAATGAATAATTTGACAACCTTCGTGTAGCCTACTAATAAGTATTCGATAACAATCACTGTTTTGTTTCATTTTACAACCATTGCTAAACAGACTATCTGTTGTCCGTTACTACCTTGTGACATTACTTATATACAAGAAAGAGAGATTGGACGTGCGAGATACGACATTGAATATGGTAATTTTAAACCAGTACACTTTTTTTTTTTTTAAGTATTTAGTCACGGACATACAAGAGCACCGTTATTGTGTACTTGTTGGTCCCCCTCTTGTCTCCTGCACCTCCTGTGGTCTCTGCCTCCTCCTCTCCCCACAATGAGTACGCCAGAACATAATATTAATGGAGGCACGTGATGTGAAAACTTAAAAAGTCAAGTCTTCATAGATAGACACAAGTGGCGACGTAGTTGGTTGTTTTAAATACGAAACCAGTCAGCAAGATTTGCTTTCTTGAATATTCTTTTTCTTTTATTAGTTTCTTTTTTTTTTAACAAAAAGAGAGGGATTAGTTGTTTTTTTTACTTCCTTTACGCTTCTTTTCCAAGGTCAATGTCAGGTAGTGATGCCAGGTCAAGGTAAATTTTTCCTTCGGCTAACGAAGTTTTATTTTCCACTATTTCTTTTATTGCTTTTGTACTTTTTTAGTCTCGTTTTGGATCATTTTTCTTTTCTTTTTTTATGATCATGTTAATGTTATGCATGCAAGGAGTGTTTAAAAATAAATCCAACCTTGTTGGTAAGCAGGTCATCATTGAAATAAGACTACGGTGTTCGTGAGAAGCATTTAGCTGTACTAAACGATATTGGAGCGCTCGATTTATACCTGACGCTAGAGAGAAAAAAAGAAACAGTTAATCTTGTGTTGTTTGTTTATCCCTTAATTCAAAACAGATCCAAAATTTTAATTTCTAACTCACTTTTTCCGCTCGTGGTCGTCTGAGGCCCGTTTTTTAATGAAATAATGTCTTACATACTGTACTGCGCATATAAGGGCACATTCTATAAATAGTGTTCATGTTTCTTCGAGTAACTCATGAATTGAGATAAACAAAAATAAACGGGACACACAGCGATAGCATGGGTAAAAAAAAAAAAGTATTTGATCAACTGAAGTTTGGTACCCTTTCGATTAAACTGGAAGTGGGCAAACGAATTTAATTGTTCTCTGCTGTCTCTGGCTTCAGTTGATAACTTGATTTGTAATGCAATCGAACACTCCAATACGTTACAATACAGCTTACTGGTGAGAAAACCTGATTTGCACAAAAACTTGTTGTTGATGTAGTGCATTACTTGTTCGTCGCTGTATCGTTTAATCCTTATTTAGTTGTATGTTGTAGGAAGAGAATCTAAAAATAAAATGTTAATGTTGTTTGCTTTCATTGACAAAAATGTCGCAGCTTCCCTTCCCCATTTTAACTGTCTGTATTCCTGTTGCCGACACTTTACTGTTGTAAGTAATCACTTTTCAGAGATTTTTTGTATGAAATACTTTTCTTTTTAATGTCAAATTTTGTTTCTATTAGAGTGCAAACAAAATCTCCAAATTTATGATTCTTCTGATTTCATTTTTTAAACAGCAATGTTAACGAACTTAGACAGTTCATAATTTCCTTTTTTTTTTACATTGAACTCTATCTGAAAGCAATACTGGATTGATGGATGCCATGAAAATAATATTTGAAGCCACGGACCGGAGAGGACTTTTAATCTCGATCGTCCACTTCCAGTCTAATAAAATATGGATCGAATTTTCAGCTCTAACTCAGTTTTTTACGCTGGTTATCGCTGTGCGGTCCGTTATTGATTTATGGCCTTAACTCTTGAATTAAGCACATACTGGAAATGAGCATGTCTTGTACATAATGTTCACATTATTTGCCAGAGTTAAGGTATAAATAAAAATGGAGCTCACGGGGACAGAATGCGTAAAAGGATTACAACTGAAAGTTTGGTCCATTTTGGATTACACTTGAAGTGGACAAACGAGATTAATTGATCTCTGTTCTGTGTAGCTTCAGATATTAACGTCATTTGTAATACAATCAAGCACTCCAGTTAGATAAATTTGATTCACTGGTATAAAAAATTGACCAAATCAATCTGGTTACAAGAAAATAAATTAGATAAATTAAGAATTGAGTTAAATAAGAAAGGAAAGTTATAGAAAACTTATAAACAATTTGATTTCACCTTTTATAGCGATCTCGTTAAAGGAACACGTTTTGCTTCTAATATCCACGACTTATATTATACTTAAATAATGAAAGTGTTGCAACCTTTTATTTTCATAAAATGTTGAACATTTGTGCTTTTAGATGGAGTATGCAATGACAGTGTTTTTCTTGTGCTTTACACGGAAAGTATATATCGAACACTTCATCGTTGCACCTGATTTGTTTTCTTTAAATATGTCATACCTCTATGTGTATTCTCTCGTTCATGTCCCCAAGGATACTAAACTAATAGTGTTTCAAGGATGCTGCTATTCAAATCTGAAGTTTCGTGATTTTACCGAAATGACGTCATTGTGGACATTTGGCGTAAGAATTATACATCGACTGGATTTTTGCAGTGCATTTTTTAAAAAGAAAAGAAAAAATCGTATCATAGTAGTCCTAAGAAGATATACCAAAAGAACATGATATTATTTTCATCCCTAATTTCGTCGCTATATGAACCGGCACATCACGCTAAAGCAACATGAAAAGCTGGCAGCATCCTTATCATTGACTGCTGGCTGATGACCCATACAATTAAAAAATCTCACTGTTGCTACAACTAGGCAACTCACTCATATCTCATAAGCGACGACGGTTGCAACAGAGTGACTACGCGCTTTCAAGACCATGTGTGTATGTGTTTAAAACATTAGGTGAAGCTAGGTCGGCTAACACAACGATGGGGACCTCGGGGTAGCCGAGAAGTTAGAGCTCTCGCTTTCTGTCACGGGTTCAAATCCCGCCTGGGTCCATTAAACGCAGTGGTTCAGAGTCCACTTTACCAAAAACTGTAGGTCCCGTCCTTAGAAGCTCACCAACTTGTTTAGGACGTTAATAATTAACTCACTGAGCCAAAGTTGCCTAAAGGCCTTAAAAATTAAATTTAAAAAATCAACATAATTATGTGTTTATCCACTCGGGTTTTCCTAGAATAGACTACAACCTTGCACGACCCATGTGTTGTGCGGGCTTGTATAACACTGTGGGTGAATAAGTTCTCAGGATTATTTGTTTATATTATTATTCAAAGTATTTCTAGCGGACTCCGAAATTTTTCTATCCTCTTTCAATCTTCCTTTGTCCGTCCGTCCGTTCGTCTATCCGTCTATAACGGCTTCCACCTCAACGAAACAGAGAGAGGAAACTGACTTTCCAATTTGGGTTCAGCTATCCCGATTCTATCAAGAGAGATCTAGACAATTCCTGGTGCGATTTGGAATTCCGAAATCTAAAAACCTAGTGAGGATATGTCTCAGCGACTCCATAAGCAGAATACGTATAGGAAAAAAGAATTGTCAGATAGTTTCGAGATTCCGCAGCGGATTCAAATATGCCATATCTCATCTACTCTTTAATTTTGCAATTAGAAAATGCGGTACTACTAATAAAAGAGGTCAAGGAACTAACTTTAAATGAATTGAACCATCAGCTCGTTTACGTGAATGATTTAGATTTAATAGGGAACGATATAAATACACTACAAAGTAATATCAATCGGCTAGTCGGTCTACAGCGAGGAGATATACCTCCAACTGAATGTATAGAGAAAACAAAATACAAAATACAAAATACAAGGTAACAAGTCGACACACAGATATAAAGGAAATAACAATTAAGAATGAGGTCATAGAGAAATTAAACAAATGTAAATATTTGGGGAGCATATGTAACAAGCAATAACGATGTCACAGAAGAAATAAAAAGTCACTTAGGATCGGGTAACACATGTTTCTATTCAGTTCAGAATCTCCTAACTTTGCGTTTAATATCAAGGAAATTGAAATTGAAAATATACAGAACGGTTATTATGCCGGTAACACTTTATGCTTGCGACCCTAGCAGATAAATATAAATTGCGATTGTTTGTAAATAAGATCTTGAGAAAGATAGCTGGCTATACGGGCAGAGATGACCGGAGAATGGAGGAATCCAATATTGTAAGAATAATGGAATCACAACGGCTAAAATGAGCAGGCCATGTATCTCGGATGGGGGGAGGGGGAAGAGAACGGAAATTAGATTCGATCGTTGTTGGGAAACCGGAGGGAAAGAGTCCGTTCGGATGACCGAGACTGTTGGGACGACAATAATTGGAAGAGTTATTCGAAAGAAGGTTGCTCGCCATGAGAACTGTGTTGATGTTGCCTAGGATAGAATCCAATAACGAACGTTTGTTTCTGAGATGATTAACTTGCGAGGTCTGACCCAAAAGTTGCGTTAAGGCCTTAAATAGAAACTCAAATTCATGAAATTGCGAGTTCCGTAAGTCATAGACTTAGTTACTTTGCTAATTAATTTAGATTCAATAATTTACCAAGCTTGTACATTTCTTGACGTGAAATTCCTGATCTTGACCTTGTATTATGTACATTATACACAAACTGCCGAATCAGCATAGAGACAATGTCTCGTTTACAGCAACTAGTAAAACTTTATATTTAACATTATGACTGCAGGACACATCATTTACTTTATTATGTCTTTGGAAGGCTCGACCATAATTCAAGTTACCTTCACGCCATTTGGGTGGTTAAAATTACAGAAAACCATGGAAAAATTTAAGAAAAGTCGGTTGGTTCCAAAACTTGCTGCTAAGACGTTCTGAATATGAAATAAGAAAGCTTCCGTTGAGCCACAATACTCGACCAACCTCTTTAATTTCTTATTGTCTGTTGTTTACTTTATGTTTTCAATTGGTTGCAAATATTATTTACAATAGTCGCCAAATGTTTCTTGATTTTGTTAAGATCTTTTTTGTGAATTTCTTCAGAATAGATGAGTCGACTTGAAGTTTACACAAAGCGTAATTTTTCTGGAAATTCAAATCGATTCATCGTTTCTTAAACTATTTGCAAAAGAAATGCGACCAGAGTCAAGAAACATCAGTCACTGATTGTACATTTGGCACGGCTGGTATAAATGTAATCGTGATTCTTATCAAGATGGTTTGGCACTAAAGTTTCATTTTTAAATTTACATTTCTTAACCAGGCAAGGCAACTATAAACTTGGTCCTTGATATGTTTGACTGTTAACGTCATTTGGCGTGCATCATTCCAAGCTTAAGGCTTTTATCTGCGTGCTATACCGCCATTCGCGTTCTGAAACTAAAGGAAATTCCGTAAAGGCTCAGTCAGTAGGACTAACAGCAGGACTCGAACCTGTTTCTCCTCACCGATCACCACGGCGTCCATAGCCACTAGAACACTGTATCATCCTTGTTGTGAATTTTGCTCCTAACACATTCTAATTTATGGTATGACGGAAGCGATTTGATAAATTGAACGAGAAAGAGATGTCTCCCCTCGTTCGCAATCTCACATAACTTAAAGAGAAAACATTGCATCACAGTTGAACTGAGAACCTATGGTTCAAGGCTCCGTGCCCTACATTTGAATCAAATAGTCTATCGACGAGAGCTTAGGTTTCGCTGAACATTACATCATTAAGTTTGCCCCGGTGACTCTTCACTGTCTGGAACTCCAAAGTATACGATTGCAAAATTCCTTTTTAACAGTTATCTTGCGTCAAAAGAAAAGAAACCTGTTTTTGGGTCCTAATTTACTTTAAATCCCGCGGAAGAGTACATTCACGAGTCTCTAATCAACTTTAATTTCACCTCAGAAGAAAATTTAACAACAGGTACACTTTACAATTCGATAATAAAGAAACAAATGACTGTGGATTTAACAAGCAAGAAAAACAATCCAGTTTTTTTTTTAATTTCTTTATAAGCTGAAAATATGAGGAACAGATGGGAGTGACACGTCATGGATACAAAAAATGGGAAGCAAAGCTCTATAGAATAGATGAGTAGTGGAAAAAAGGTAGTAAATACCAAAATGTATGTACGAGCAAGAAACTGTTATCTAAATCAAAGACTCGCAAACTTCGTATAGGAAATTATTGTATACTGTCGTATGCTTATATTTGTAATTATATAGATGAGTGTTATGTGTGCACGTAATTTTGGTTATGACGGCAGTATTTAGAAAGTTTTTAGTAGCCTCTTCGGGGTAGTATTTTTAATGTCTGACGATTCGTCTGTCTCTCTACCTTAAAAAATTAAGTATGTGTCTGTCTACCTGTCTGTAAGAATATGATCTTAAAAACGATATCAGTCAGACCTACACAATTCTAGGGACTATTGGAGAAGAGAACTCAACTTATTCAACCCAAAATTTAGTACCTCAACTCCAACCCAAAATTTAGTACTCTTTAAACCCTAAACTCTGAACTTTTAGCGATTTTAAACGTTTGGGGAAATTGTCTTCCCTTGAATTCACGGCTAGGAGACAACTTAAGGTGACAAAAGCAGTGTTGATATATTTTTGTATACCAGTTCCAGAAATTGCGTTCCCAGAGCTTTACCACAGATTCTGATATCTACTATATTTCCACAAAACCTTTATCCGTATAGATCAGTATTCTCGTTTTCTGAATATTAGTTTCTGAACGAAATATCACTACCACAACTAACACCAATCGACAAAAACATTAATTGAAATTCCTCGTTCGAAAAATAAGTTGTAACCAAACATATTTTAAAAACTTAACACAACGTTATTTACGTTGTTGACACTTCCAAATTCCAGTAGTACACGAAGTAGAAAATGTAAAAGACGTAAATATTTTGGTTTACCTTGCTTTGAAATCCATCCATCCATTTGTTACTGCAGAATAAAATACCTTGCTCGATATTGTTTCCTTTTTCAGAAGTTACGCTCATTTTAATCACCATAATAAACATTTTTGGTAGTAAGTTCGCAACACTGTTATTTCCTAAGTCAGTCCAAGAAAAATCTATCAGCTGATCATCAAATATCACAAAACATCAAAATCTATAGAAAACATAAAGTGTTTCCTACCAATATTCTAAGTTCATTGGAAATGACGTCATGCTTAGAGTATAAAAGCCTATAGAGTGCGCAATCTTTTTATTTATCTGGCCTTCCACGGTTCTGCGGTATGGATTTTTAATTCCTCTGTTTGTTCCCCGTTGTGTACATTAAAAAGTAAGTCGAAATAAATTTTCCACACATCGACAATTTTAGTCGGATCCGTCCGAAAATCTCCACGTTCATTTCTAATCATTCCTAACCTCGGTTGGTAACCTTTTCGTAACTAGTTTACCCCTTTGTATAGATTTCGTATGTTATTTGTCTTGCCGGCTTCCTCAATCTCCTGAATCTTCTTCGTCAGATATTCTCGCTTTTTGTTTCTGAACCCGAGTGTGGCGTTTCGTTTCGCGTTACTGTAGTGGTTGGTATTTGCTTCGCTTTTATTACTTAGCCATCGTTGCCTTGCTTGTTTTCATTCCTCATGAACCTTAAGGCATCCTTCATCAAACCAAGGTTTGTTTTTCTTGAGTTTCTTCTCACTTACACATTTCTTCGCTGCGCTCTTAACTGTTTCACGAATTGCCTCCCTCATCTTACTTACATCAATTTCATTATTAATATCATCATTATTATTATTCGAGTCGGCTAAGATTTCGAACCTATTTGAGATTACGAGTTGGTAGTCTGCTTTTACGTTTGGATTATCTAACCGTTTAACTTCGAATTTCAGTTGTTTTGATCCTTTTCTTTCTCTGTTCGAGATGCATAACTTTTCCCTTACTTTTGTGATCATTAATTGATGGTCGGTGTCACCTTCCTCTCCTTTGTCTATTATGTTGGTGTGTTTTCGTCTGTCTACTAAAACGTGATCGATCTGGTTGAGAGTTTTGCCGTCCGGAGATACCCATGAGTATTTATGTATGTCTTTGTGTTCAAAGTACGTGCTCTTTACCAGTAGGATTTTCGAAATCGCGAAAGTTATCAGTCTTTCTCCATTGTTATTTTTCTTTTCGTGAAGGCTATATTTGCCTATAGTAGGTCTATATTTTTCTTCCCTCCCTACCTTTGCATTGAAATCACTCAACACAATTTTCGAATTATACTTCGGTAATCGGTCTAACAACCTTTCTAGCTCATCGTAGAATATATCTTTGTCGTTCCCATCAGCCTCATCGGTCGGCATATGCATTTATTAAAACCGTGTTGCACTATCGAGTACGTATCGTAACGTACTATAGTATTTCGTTTACAAACTCTATATTCTGAACCGTCGGAAGGATACTGTTCTTAATAAGAAGTCCTCTTCCGAAATTGTGTGACTGAGTTCAACCGTAGTAGAAAGTATATTTGTTCTGTCAGGTGCTATTTTGACCCTCCAACCGGACTTCTTATATTGCTAATATATCCAGCTCGTACTTCTCAGTCTCGCGTACAGCCACTTGAAGAGCTACTTTCGTATGTTCCACGTTCTTATTGTAAGGTCTTTCTTAATCCTGTTCTTGGAGCCCCCTGAAACTGTTCTCATCCGGAGATCCGAATGACGGACTAGATTTCCTCCGGAATATTTTACCCCAGGAATATCCATGAACCATATGTTAACATTTCTTGACATGGTTTAGCGGTGTACAGTTGTTAGCTCTACGACCTCACACTAAAGACAAACATTCAAGATGCCCTCTGTCCATCTCTGAGCCTTGCCGATGTCATTAATCTGCAGCCTTTGAGTGGTAATGGTGAGGCTGCTTCTCTTCACCACGATATTTTTGTTCGGGGTTATCTTCCCCTAGCTTTTGTAGAAACTTCTACTAACTGCAAGGCAGCAGTACTGATTTTGGTCTGCCCCGGAATATTTCCGGTATCCATCATATCTGGTCGGCAGTCTCCTATCCGCCACCTGGGAGACTAGTAACTACAGTCCGGATGGTTAACATCCTAGTAGAAATAAATAGAAATGACAATACCATTCTGAATAAAACATTCAAACTAGTTTGTTTCATTGTTTCTCTAAATTCTTCAACCTCTTGTATGTTCCACATACAGATATAAGTATATTGTGTTTTTCCCAGGGCGATCAAGTTTTACTGCGTTTGCAAAATTTGAAACAGTAGACGTAACGGAAGCTAAAGTTTTTCAACGAATAATTTTTAATACTCGTTGCGCTTTGATTCACATTACTATTTTTTCCTTTTGAGTTGTGTAGTTCATAATAATTTTGAACATGTTACCATGTGGTTTAATAACACCATTATTATTGATTTTGGAAGCAAAAATATGTTTCTCAATAATTATGAAATACGTAATTGAGGATCTTAATACAGTACCTTTACGCATGTTACTTTGTCGTTCTTTTGAGCGTCCATAGATGGTGGGACATGTTGTTCTATAAATAAATTAAATTAAAAACAAAACTATCTTCTTCCTCGTTACGAAGTTGCAATTATATTATTATTTACTTCACTGTAAGTCCTCAAATGCCCACATAAGCTTTATCAGTATCTAAGTCAGGTTATTTATTTTAAAAAAATGTATGTCGTAGGCGAATAAAATAATTATTTTATACAGGTGTGATCACGCGACACACATCCACACGTTATACTAAAATCCGATGTTATGGTCTGTATTGGACGTGTTACTTGACAACGAAAATCCTGGAAGATCGTACACAGTAGTGGTACATACATTGTGTCTTCCACGAACCACTAAAAAAGAAGCTTTCCGCCAAGAAAAAAACGTGGTGGTGTAGATCTGGCGAACGGGGTGAACACAGCAGAAGGTTTGTTATTGTTGTCATGTATAAGCACGGTCAATCCGACGATGTGGAAAAATACGATGTGAGAGGAACATTCACACATTCCTGTCAAAATGAGTAGGGGTGGATGGTCTCCATTTATTTTGAGAATGTAGTTGTTGTTATCAATGTCCATTTTTTTGGAAAACAACCAGGTTTTCAACATGCGATACTGATAGGTGTTTCGCCTTGAACGGAGTACACAGAATACCTTGTCCTGATGACTCATTATTTTGGAAGCTGTGGTCTCGTTGCCTGAAATTTGGACACTTTTCTTCTCATAATGACGCAAGTTACAACCTGTCCATGTGACGTAATAAACAACCATTGTATTAACTTGCAATATTCCACATTTGTTTTATGAACACCCTGTATATTCGTGTTAGTTGACCTATAGTTGGTCCGTTGGTTGTCGTTGACATGTGTCACGAATTTGGTTGACTATATAAAAGACACCATGTTGTTAGGAAGACGGTGGAGAGTTTGGCCACTAGAGATGATCTTTCGCAAAAGTGTTACAGCCCAAATTAGGCCATGCTTTACTAGAGGGCTTTAGTTCAGTATCGCAACTTCCATCGCCACTATTTTGTATCTTCTACGACCAGAGTTCGCTATTGTTTAACTAAAACAAAATTTCAATCACTTTTCCTTGCTGAAGCTCGGCTTAAAACGGACAATTCTGTGGCACCGTGCATAAATCCTATAATCTTCAAAATTGAAAAAAATGGGATACGGTCACTAATGTAATCCTAAACATGTCGTACGTCATCCTCAGTGGTGGTTCTTATGTAAGCAATAACGTCCGAGAAACAAAAGGAACAAAACAGACCACACATTGCTATTCTTATTGGCACCCATACAAAAATTCTTGTGTTTCTCTTTGTGCTGTGCGATATTCAATTGTTCGTGGAACTTCTATCATACGCTTTACAAAATTCCACTGTTTTTTTTTTTTAAGCATAAACGAAATTTGGCATCCGAATGATCCGCTCTGAGCGCTCACTCACTGGAGATCAATCTACTTGAGCCGCTCACCGCGCTGAATGCAGCTAATATTGTCAGCTATCCTGTTTGGGGAAGTTCTGGTGAGTATATCTCACAGATAAAGACTGCAGTGATTACCAGCCCAAGGTGTGAGTCCACGAAATGCTAGTTTAGAACAGACTCTCTCCAAGACCAAAGAACGTACCAAATTACTTTTAGTTTTTAGTCTCAACTTCCTTGGAAAGATAGATTGAAAAATACTGGTATGGTTATGTTCTTCCTTGAAATATGGAACTGAAGTCTAAAATTTAGAATGCAACTACTTTATACATTATTTGATTGCAATTTAAGAATGAAGTTTTGTATGTCATTTAGAAACTAGAGGCTGAATCTGGAAAGATTAATTGCTAGTTTTTTTATTATTATTATTTTGCTACGAAGTTGAAGAAATTCTCTTCTGTGTAAGGACCGGTTGTGATTCTTCCTTAAAATAGAGTAGTAAGTAAATGTTATGGAACTTAACATTATATTGTACTTTTTCCCTGGCAACACTGTCTTCAACAGGAAGCAAGGCAAGACAAGTGAGATTCAAGCACCGCTGTCCAAAGACTAATAATAAAACGGAATCTAGTCGTTAGGTAAACTTCTGAGCAAGCATTCGGTTAAAAAAAAAGGTTCTTCTTTCCTGATTTTTTTATCTCTATGTCTGATTTACTCGTATGTTCATCGCGAATGAATTCTTGCACAAAATATACTATTAATTATTTTTAAAAGAGAAACGAAAACGTGCATGTATTTGTATCGTATTTTGACATGAACTAAACTTGACTATATCAAAATCAAAAGAAAGTTGTCCGGTCTGTACTTTGTATAGAGGAGAGTGACAGCACACAAATTTAAATATATTTTTTAAGATTACAAAAGTGAATTTAATTGAATTTTTATGATTACTAAGCACCTAATGGTTGGGGGGAGGGGGCACTACGAAGCATGTGAACCACAGTTACTCTATCAAAATAATCTGCTACATGTTTCTGAAATTGCAACACCACTCATAAATAAGAACTGATGTTTCATGTGGTCGGAACGCAAGTACCTCATTTCATTAGTCATTTACGGCAATGCTCTTTCTGGTATCATCCAATCGGTTAAAAACTTTTCAGCATAATTTCTCTAAAGACAGCTGTGTAGCACGAATCTAATTCATATTGCTGATTGTGTTAACTTCCACGTGAGTAATAAAGATGTGGTTTACACCGATTTTTCTATGACTCAATAAACCATAGGATTTTATTATAAACATTATCACCTATGCGACTTTCTCCCACTGTATATTGTTACTTATCGTCCAAAATCTACCAAATAAAAATTGCGTACAGTTTACCGTAGTTACTACAGATATAGAATGGTATACCTCAAGGATCACCACTTGGACCATAACTTTCTCAATATTTGTAAACTACATTAGAACAATTGTTGCAAACTAAAATCTGCATAAGCGTGCTTCATTTGGAAACTCTAAATACTATTTCTTCCTTTCGTGGAATTTTTAAAAGCTGGTTCTCAGAAGATAAACTACCTCCCCATTGCGTAACTCTTATACTGCATTAGGACCTTGGTTAGTTTACGTTAAATAGTTTTCTTTACCTTTTTTATAATATTTACGTATATTATGAGTTGGGGTAAGAAGAAACATGCTTCGATAAAAAAGTTGCGTACTTCTCATTGTTAATAGAAAAATAAAAAAATGTGTGGGGGGAATACAATGTAAGAAAAGACAATCAGTGTTAAAGATTGTGAGTCAACGACGCATTTTTCTTTTGCCTGACTGTTATTAATATTGATAGATTAGGGAAGCAAAATATTTATGTAAGAATATTCTACTTAAGTAGAAAAAATATAGACACTTAGTTGTTATACGTAGTAGCCCTGAGTATTGCAAGATTCTCGCGTGCATAAATAAACACTGCAACTTAAATAATATTGTCATGCAAAAGAAATCACCTTTTCTTTCTTTCTTCTTTTTTAACTCATAAGGAATGTTCACTGGCAAACCTTGTGCATAATAGTAACAAAGCTTTTATTTTCTTCTTCTCGGAATCAATGCGCTCACTCGCTCACACAAGTATTTGTGGCAACCACACAACAAAGCTACATTCACATCAAAGTTACACCAAGTAACGAAAGTTGTCAAATATGCATACCAGCGTGGAAGGAAAGGAAAAAAGGGAGTAATTATATACAGTGTGTGGCACTAATGGAGTGCAATTTAGTTTGGATAAAAGTTCCTTTCCAATTTCTGACAATATGTTTTTTTAACATTTTTTTTTTTACAATGTAGTACTTTTTGTGCACTTTTATAAACAATGTACAGATATTTCTACAAGCGGATACAACCGGAACATTTTGTTATGAGACTTGAACTAGTACTTTAAAATGCCTAAAACTTTTGAGAGTAATGGCTTCCATCGTCATGCAGAATTTGGCTTGAATCCCACGAGATGTGTGAATATGAGTTTTATAATTTAAACTCGTTAACTTGCGTGCGAATATCTGTTCCAAAAATTGAGTCCCAATGATGCCAAGTAAAACTATGAAAGTGTTTGATGGAGATTTGAATCTCAGACCTTCCAATTTACAAGCCCACACACCGGAAGTATTCGACCACCGCGGCATGACGTAACTTACACCGTACTACAAATATTTATCCAGGTTAAGGCAAACTTTTCCGTCTATGTATGTTCTTACACATTACTTATGTGGCGGTTAATTGCGGCAGAGCCTTTTCCTCAAAAGCATGGTACAATTCCCCACCACCCACCCCATCCCCCGTGGCGGACCGACATAAATTTTTAATGCTTCGATTTCTTTTGTTCTGACTCTGTCTTCAATACGACCCAATGTTGTCAGGTTCCCATCGCAGTATGTCCCTCAAAATACTTTAAAATTTCCCGATTTTTGTAAAAACTTACTGCCTGATAGGTTTTCTTTCAAAATTACTACAAAATTAAAACAAAAAGTGACCAAAATATTCAACAAAATTTTCCGATTTCTTGTTCGTTTTTCATTTTATCCTTCATGTTTCCCAGATTTCCCTATTATCCGGGAAATTTCCCTCCATCTGACAACACTGTTGCGGAATGGAGGCGAAAATCGTCTGCTACTATGTCAGCGGGAGAAAAAACATGTAGCAATAAATTAACAGATAACAGCATTACGAAATGAGCATTAATTATGTTATTTAAAACGTTCTACTTCAAATTTTACATTGTGGTTTATTTACATCCCTACGTGCAGGAAATGATAATAACATTGAAATCTAAATGTATTCTCATTTTCAATTGACAAGCCCTCACTTTTTAACTTGGAAACATTACTTTTTCTGAAAAATTGTCGGAATAATTTTGTTGAATAACGGCAAAGACGCTTTAACTTCTGTTAAATACAAAACAGATACAAAAAGATGGTTCAAAATTATTATCCGGAAGAAGATATACAAGCAAAAAAAAAAAAAAGACATCCTTTTGTCATTTTTCCTTTTTTCTTCCAGCTCATCATGCCTGTTCATGAACAAAATGGTTGTAGTGTTTAACTTCTTGAAACGAGTTTGTTACTCTTCTTCTTCCTTTTTTTTTTTGTATTCCTTCTTTCCGGAATAAATTGCGCCTTGGAATTTTGTTTACTTCTTCACCTGATCTTTGTACACAAGAACGGAGAAAGTGACTCACTCTTTACAAAAGGTCTTTCACGGTCAAGGTCAAATTACGAGTAATGATTACGTGTGTATATGTTTGGCCATTTTCAAGTTCACTACGAAACCGTCTTTGATTTTGTCTGAAGTAATAAATATACTGCTTTAAAAATAGAAAACCGAAAGCAAAAATAGTTTTTTTTTTTAAAGTAAATTAAGACAAGATGAACTGTTTCCATCCGTAGCTAATGTTAATTGTCTTGTAATGAATAGCTTCTGACCATCAGCCGTGTGTTAAAATGAAAGAGTAATTACGTTTAGTGAAGTGCATAAATTGTTACCTTCAGAAATTAAATTGGTTCTATTTCTCGGAATTAATTAATTTTGTAGTATTATGCGCTTGCTATGCCCTCTCGCGGATGCAAAATTGAAGGCAAAGTTACACGGATGGATCTGCGGTTTAATTCAAGTTACGTCGATAGGAATGCTAAAGTTCATTGTTCTTGTTCATGTAAAGTTTTTTTTTTTTTAAAATATAAACAGGAAATTTTAGTTGATTTTGTGCTCTGTCTTCAAAAGCTTTCTTAGTTTTCAATCTTGGATAAAAGTTTCGATGCTGGAGAGCATTATTACCTCGAAGTACCCCCAAAACTTGCTCGACACTTTTTTCTGAAAATTTTCGTTGATTTTGTGCATATTTTTTTTTTTTTCGATATTTTCATCCTTTATTCTTTGTGAAAGATCGGCAAGACCCTGATTGCTATTTAACCGACATGGTTGCACTTTTGTAAACAAGAATAATTACTCATAGACCTGTGTTTTACCCCAGCGCGCAATCTCGGACACCTTGCGAAAGTCAAACGATTGTTTTAGCCATAGAGTTAGGAAGAAAATAGAGAGAAAATAAATGACGTCACATGAAGCCAAATTCCGGTTCATCAGCAGCCATCTTGTGTGGTCCCATTAGAGTCCCTCTATAGCGAGTTCTGATTATTGCCTTTTTCAATAGGAGCATGAGTGCACCTCAGAGAGGCAATACTCTGAAAAGAGGGTCTCTAAATATGGGGCCAGTCAATATGGCCGAAATGCCTCGTCCCTTCCGTCTCTTGGCTTCATTCACCTCTCCAACAAAACAGCCTAAGGTTCCCTCTAATTATATTCCTAACTCTATGGTTTTAGCTGTAGTTTTACTCGAAAGGAAACAAAATTTGACGCATGTTTAAGTTAAAATTACCGTACTTGGTTAAGTCAAACACTTAAGAAAAAGCATCATATGGAACGATCCAGTCTACAAGCTGAATGCATATAGTGAAAAATTACCATTTAAAATCACTATGTTTTCATCAGATCCACCTTAAGTTTATATTTTAAACTTACAAGTGGCTTCCCGGTTACGACGATTCCAGGAATCCAGATATACACAAGAAACAGTGGCGGCAAAGTAGCATTTTTGACTTGGGGGTGTTTGAAAAGCCATATACCGACGGAGACGTTGTTCTCACTACTGCAAGAAGTATTGGAAACCTTGAACTAACACTGGTCTTCATTTGGACCATCACAACCTGCTGGATGTTCTCAAACAGCTTCAAAATTATGACCATGAAATTGGGTTCTGATTTTTCTTTTTTAAAATAGTAACATGGACTTATGGAAGTAAAGGAGTGTGGTACTGAAAAGACTGAACGTTAAAGCTTCTTAATGATAATATCAACGTATCTGAAGTCTATATTGATGTGTATGCAGCAAAGCTGAAACAAGTTAATCGGGTCAAGTTTCGTACCGGGTCACCTATGTTTGGGTCACCGAAAGTGACTCCATTTCAGCTCTGATATGCAGCTATTATAAGGAATAATATTACGTATGCTATTCGAATGCTAAAGGCAACCAAACTGGAGATGTACATCTCTATTGAAGGTGCACAAATAAATAAATAAATATTGTTAAACCCAATATACCTATCAGGCAAAGATAGGTGGTACAACAACAAAAACAAAATAGTCTTTTTAGCTAAGAAGAGAGAGTGTGTGATTGTGGAAGATGTAACCAAGTTACCACCACGAAAATTATTCAAATTCGCTCGGGATCCATTGAGCGGAGTTGGCTTGCAGCCAATTTTGACGAAGCGATAGATCTAGTCTTTGGCAGCTCACCAACTCATTTGGGACGCTAATCACAAATCAATGAATCACCATCAAACGTCTATCAGAGTCGATTAGAGTACTCAATTTTGTTATATTTATCTAAGTTCGTTTAGTGACAAGTCGCGTAGGTCGGGGTTTATTACGCAGAGTTGCACTTCCTGTTAACAAACTTTTTATAAAAAAGCAACAGAATTCTTGTCATACGACATCCCTCTTACTACCCTGATTTGAGTCCATGCAAATATGTCTTCCTTTTCAAAAATCAAGGCTCAGATCCATGTTGTCTACTTTGGAACTGTTAAAAACAATTTATCAAAGTCATTACGAGCCAACTAAAATCACTCTAGTTGAAACCTTTCAGGACTGTTTGTAGGGAAAGGAATAGGTGAATTCTGTTTAATATGAAAATATTAGCAGCACGAAGCTTTTACTCCCATATCATCCACGTCTATTGCGCACAGGCCCGTAGTTACGGAGGGTCCACGGGGGCTACTCTCCAAAAATTTACTCGGCTCCCCCTAAGTGACAGACCAACACAATTTTTTTAAATATATTTCTTCAATTGGCCCTAGTTTTTGTCATTTCGGGGCTCAAATAGGGCAAAAGTTGAAGTTAGGGGGCACAAAGGGACCAAAATCTAAGAACCTAACCTGAGATTTTTAACCTAATCTCAATATTATTCACCGATATTACACTACGCGTGGTTTGACTGACAAAAGCTTTTAGAATAAATTGTATCACGTAGTGTATTCTGAATTAAATTATGATTTTATATTTTGTTCAGCTGTCCTTTCGAATCTCAGTAGGTTACACTGGACGTGCAAAACAGGCCCGCAACACAGAGGGTCCCTTTCGTTAGAAGGTTGTTGTCTCTCCAATCATAACTAGCGCTAAAAAATAGGTTTTTGGAAACAGAGAATGCTGTTTAAATGACAATACAATATGATATATTGGTGAAACTGTAGGCCTATGTCTTGTTTATAACTGAATGTCGTATGTTCAGCGATCCCTCATGTGAGGGAGTATTTTGAATTAGCTAAGTTGTTTTACAGATTTTTAAGAAAACATCGAGCGTCACAGATGTACAAAGGCCAAAAGCTTAAGAGGTTGATGGACTAACGATGAACTGGCCACTTTGAAACAGTGAGAATTATTGAAAAGAATTTTGATGATACAGCATCTGTTCTGGAGTTCTTTTGGCAAGGAGGGGAATTAGGTCTTGCAGATCCTGAATTATCTATTGAAGCTACGGGACTTTTAAGTAACTGTTGTACATTAGAATTCTGTTTCATTACCGCTCTAATGCTACAAATCCTAACAATATTTGAGTCAGCTAACAACGCATTACAAAAAAGGGAGAGGCATATCGGAAAAGCAGCTCAGGTTGTGAGGTCTTGTCTGTCAGTTTGGGAGCAGAAAAGACAGTCCGTATTTGACGACATTCTTACTAAAGTCAAAGTTAAATGGTAGAACATATGCACTAAAGTATCACATCCTGACTTCCCTCGGTTGAAGCGAATTCAGCAGATTCCCCCGTCTTTGAGAGATTTTGGTGTATAGTCAGTTCCGTTTGGGAACACAACGCCAGTGTTTTGTTCACTTCTTTGTTATAAACAGAGTTGAAAACTACAATCCATTAAAAAAAACACTGGCAGTCGGTGAAATATCAGCATTGAAATTCAGTTTAATATGACCGTGTACAAATTTACTGAAAATAAGGAGAGAAATGATCGTGAGGAGCTTTTGTAGGGATTAACTACAGCACAAAATCTGTAATGAAATAATAATTTGTGGATGACATTTAGTACCTCCCCCAAATTAATCGAAGACGATTACTTTCTTAATTAAGACTACATGCAGCAGATGATACTAACCAATATTCCTCCCAGTATACGAATTTATAGGCCTATTTGATCATTTGTAAAGTAAACTAATCTAACGTTATCTAACCTAAAGTCTGTAGTAGTTACATTATCACGATTCATAGGCCTAATCACTTTCTCCTCTCCCTGTTATTCAGCGGCCAAACATCTAGAAAGGAAGGGTTAAAGAAAAGACGCGAGAACTTACATCAAGGCAATTAATAACACAGCTTCTGTCGAAAAAGACAAGAGCAAGACTCCCTGTAAAGATTACTAAATCTCCTGTCACTGATAATTAATGCCACGGTAGGCCTGAGCCATAGTTGCCTAAAGACCTTAAAATAAAATTCAATTCAATGCCACGGCAAACAAGAAGGAAGCCCACAAAGTCTTCAAAGAGTGATAATATTTGAAGGGTATGAGGCAAGAACATGGTAACCCACAATGTTAAACTTTTAAGAAATTCGATTTTTACTGCTGCACAAGCCATTTTCAATGACTGAAAGCTGATTTTTCACGTAAAGCTATACATAAAGGCTTAAAATAATTGTACCAAATCAAAATAACGAATTTCTATTTTTCATGCTGCTGTGTGGGTTACCATGTTTTATTATTTATACCATAATATTCGCTACCTAAGTCACTCAAGAATAAATCTTTTCACTGGACTCGCTGTAAGAAATGTTTAATTTACAAATTACTTTCCTTTTTAGTGGCAAGCGATACCAGCTCCTCGTTTCCCGCTATCTTAATTGTTGGTTACCATCTTATGAATCCCAAAATGTTACAATAGGTTTACCATAAGTAAATATTGCTGCCATCTCTGGAGCACAATTTGAAATCGGACAACATTAAACGACGCGGTATGATTCCTTTCCATCGGGTGCTGAATAACTCAAAAAATAAACATTTGTGGGTTATCATGTTTTTGCCTCACACCCTTCATTTGTCATATTTGTAAGGGCAAGTTTAGTTTAGTGAAGACACCAAAGGGAAACAATCGATCAGATGTGATCTTTGCAATGACTGGTACCATGTCCTATGTGTTAATATTCAGTGCCCTTTTTATTTGCGACTATTGTCTCTCCTAAGTTCAGGTAAACCACTTTTAGATGTAGTGTTTCTGTTCTTTTTTGGTTTTTTTTTTTTTTTTTTTTTTTTTTTTTTTTTTAGTAATTGACTTTTGAAGGTTGCTTTTTTTTCTGAAGATCTGCGATACAAAATGTCTAAGCCACAATTTCAGCTGTCAAAAAATGGGCAATTAGACTCTTCTCTCTTTTGGGGAAGAAAAGCCTAATTGTCTATTTTTTGTCAAAACTGAAACTGTGGCTTAGACTTTTTTTTTCGTCGCATATCTTCATTTGAACATTTACAGGACTAAGGTTCGAGTGTGTGTTTTATGAGCATGAGTGGCTCTTTTTTGCTTATTATTGCCATCTTTAATTGTATTACATTTTATTTTGTATATTCGACTGTTATTTATTCTTTTTCACTTGTATTGTGCAGATATTGACACAGAATGGTGTTCATAATATATGCCATATGCAGTGCTCATATTACCCTTGTAACATGGGAAATATGAGCAATGCACACCTACCTTGCTTTCCTCTTCATTACTCGGATACCAGAGTATGTACCACTCTGTACTTTCTAGCGTTGTTCAAAGAAGTGCCTGTCTTACTTTTAGTCATATTTTGATTTTTTTGTAATAAACCATTTTTGAGATACAATCGCATTTTCAATAACTATGCTCATATTCACCCGGCTTCCCCTAACATATCCCTCTCAGTTCCTGTACTTCACAAACAGAACTATTTTCAATAATTGGATCAAGCTAATTTTCTAATAAAGTTGATAATAATTACTTTGAACGCAATTAATCTCATTGCTTTATGCAAAGACCCGTACAATAAGACACTAATTCATCAGACTTAGAAAATAATATCAATATTTTAATGTACAAACAAAAGGTCGCTGCAGTGACCATACGGGACGATGACAAGGTGTCACGACGACAAGGTGTCACGACGACAAGTTATACCACATTTTGTGGGTCAACTTGTCGTCGTGACACCTTGTCGCCAGCGAACCAAAATAAAAATGGTATAACTTGTCGGGTGCAGTCCCGACAAGTTGTACCTCTTCAGG
>JAGDQP010005087.1:59286-80636 GCA_022664845.1 Lepisma saccharinum | reverse complement strand
ATATATATATATATATAAAATATATATTCTGACTTTTCTAACCTAGCCTGGAGCAATTCTTTAGGAACACAAAGAAAAAAGTTTGGTTGTTAAAAAAAAACTTTTCAAAATTATGGTGTGCGGGAATCGAAGTCGACACGATAATCACTACATCTACCGGTTACCGATTTCCGAGCGCTTTGAAACTCGTAACAATCCTAGCTGGGATTGCAGTGAACAGGAGGAGGTTGGGAATAATACTGCACCGAGTACGTTCTTAATTACTCTTCGAGAACTAGTACAAAACTGGGTGGATACAAATCGTATTTCACGAGGAGGTCCCCTTTTAAGCTCAAATACATTTTTGTACCGTTTAATATTCACACCAAATTGGGTATTAACATTCTTCAATGCAACGCAAGGTTTCATGAAAATGAGGTTTCTTTTCTTTTTTAAATCTAAGTCATGAAGTATTTAATGCAAGTTTGCCTTATCGAACGATCAAAATTATTCCAATTCCTCCTTTCCCTCTCGAAATGAAATTCCCATCTCCTATGTTTATTCCACAATTAATCAGTTTCTTGCCGTGACGTGGGTTGGCTTCGAAAGTTTCTCACATGTAGATGAGAAAACTGCAGCAATACGGGCCGAACACATATGCTGTCGAGCCGAACAGGGCATATGTACTAATGTAAACTACTCTCCTACTACTAATACTGCTGCTGCTGCTACTACCACCACTAGTACTACTACTTCTACTACTTTTACTATTACTACTACTACTGCTAATACTACTATTATGACCACTGATAATACTTCTATTTCAACAATTACTACTACTACTACTACTACTGCTAATACTACTATTATGACCACTGATAATACTTCTATTTCAACAATTACTACTACTAATAATAATACTGCTAATACTACTACTACTATTACTACTGCTAAAGCTATTACTATTAATACTACTACTACTACTACTTCTACTAATACTACTAAAGCTGCTACTATTAATACTACTACTACACTACTATTTCTACTATTACTACTACTACTACTACCCCTAATAGCATTCAATATCGTATGGATATCCAAGGGATGTCCCGCCGGGATATTCGCGACGTCCATGTGACATCCCACGATATCCACAGGACGTCCTATACGTTTGATCAGATGGCCGAATGTCCGCTTCATGGATATCCCATGGGACGTCCCGCGGGACCTCCATGGAATGTCCGTGAAACGTCATGTGATCATCATCATGGGACGTTAGGTGGATATTATGGGATGTCGCATGCATATCACAGATTGCCCAGCTGGACATTCCCAGGGAAAAGGTGGGGTTAGCCTTTGCCCTTTATGATGCTGGGATGTCCTGGATCTGATTGACGGGCTTTCACCGTCTCCGTGTTAGTCATTTTCAGGAATCATAGTTGGATGTTGTTGAATTGCACGGCATCCAACTAAGACTCCTGAAAATGACTAACACGGAAACGGTGAAAGCCCGTCAATCAGATCCAGGACATCCCAGCACCACAAAGAACCTTTCCATCTTCGTTAAATAATCAAAGAAAGGACAAAGGCTGCGCCAAACTCATCTCAGTCCCACCTGCAATATCATCATCATCATCATTCTCTATCCATCCACAAGAAGGCATCATTAATTGCAGAAAATATTCTTGCATTTAGTTTCGAAGTAGCATTTTATTGACCGTCTTCAGAACACAGTAAAAACATCTGTAGGAAAACTGACCTCAAAGTACCATCTTCGTGGACATTACATCTGTGGTGTGATATATTGGGAACACTTTATTCATAAAAAAAGGCAGCACTTAACAACAATCAAAGAACTGCGTAATATACCAAAAGGTCCAGATGATAAGCTACTGCGGAACAATGCAGAAACTAGTGGGTTCAAAATTCGTCATGACTGATAACCGGTGAATTCGGTGAACTGAATGTTGCAAGTAATGCCACAGTGTAGAAGCACTTGTACTTGTAGCAGTAAACCGGAACTGGTAACTCAATAACCACAATTTCACAAGTAATTTTACACAACAAGTTATAAATTAGGCATAACATAATTTAACCCATCCTAAGAGAAAAAATAATCTAACCACGTTTTTGTAAGTCATACGCTAACCGTATCAGCTGTAATGGGTGCATAAATAGCCGGCCGGGTGGACGAGCAGCCTGCGGCGGTAGGCCATCGGCTCGAAGGTCCCGGGTTTGATTCCCGGCAGGGGCATGGATGTGGATTTTAACAGCTAAAGGCGAATCGTGACGGACCGAAGTTTAAAGTTACTAGACTGGCCCATATAAAAATGAAGTTTTTTAAGAGTTTATAAATAACGTTCGGAATAAAATAATTGTCCATAAATCGGAGACAAAGTGAACGTAAATATCACGGTCGTGCAATTTGATTGTCGCGTAAATGGAATTGCAACGTATAACAGCCTGTGGCAGCAGCAAGACCACGTAATGATGAAAAAATCTAACCTGACAATTCTCTATTCTGTCACAGACTACTTAACTGTCTGTAGTGGGTGCATGGTAAGGTAAAATAAATAGTTCATATTCATGGCAAAATAAATAGTTTGACAAAAATCGTAGACGAACCTAAGGAAAATATTAGGGTTGTGCAATGCATGTAATAGTAGAGTGTGGAAAATAGATAAAAACTTAAAATGCGTTGTGTTCGTAGTGCACTAATTTGCAGACTAAAGTTCATGAACGAACAAATGACGTTAGTTTCACAATTCTGAAGCCCAGTTGCACTATCTGCACCCTGAAAACTCGCATAGGGAAGGGTAGGTATTTATTACTGATTGTAGGTTAAGTTATAATAATTAGGCCATGGTGGTTTTTCATTATGGAGTAGCAAATAAATTTACTACTTGCACAACGTGACAAACAAAACATGCCAACCAGTTTTTTGAAATGTGCCTAGTGTTTTTTTAAATTTATTTATGGCTTTTAGCCATCCCGGAAGGTGTTGCAAAGTATTCAGCCAGAGCCTGTTTGTGGGTACCATCCCGGCGTTTGCCTGGTGTGACTGACGAGAAACCCCTGGAAAACCTCATCATGCAGTAGGACGGGTGGCCGGTGGGCGCGAACCCACGACCTTTCGAATGCGAATTGTATGGTGGTTCGTAATAATCACATTGTGGGATATTTCGAACTTAGCAAATTTCTCACCGGCTACCACAACACTGACTTTTACAACCTTCTTGTTCATCGACAGTCATAAACGAAACGTTGTTCGTGCATTAGCTTAGGGTGGACCAGTTATTTACAGTCTTGCTTTGCAAGTGCATATTAAGTGACTACCAAGTATTAAATTTTCCTTTCTGATCATCTTCCCTTAAGTTTCCATCACCTACTGAAATATCGATCTATCATCATCCATCGTCCTGAGCCAAAGATACCCAACCACCTTAAACTAAAAGCACATTCAGATTGGATTTTTTTATACTACGCAATTCAGCAAACGTGTACGTACCCTCACCGTAAAAAATGCTGTGCGCGGAGGTGTCTTGATCTTTCCGTGTAGGTTGGAACAACAAAATTTTCTCGCTTTTACTTGAAGTTATTTCCCCGTCTATTAATGTGAGGTCAGCATGAAGCATGTTCATCACATAGGATAAGGTAATGACAGTTACAGCTTGGCGCGCTCACTTACGTGAAATTAATAAATACACAATATCCTAGCTATCTTAAAACATCTGAATGCACTTAACAATATGAACTGACACATACTTACCTCTAAACTATGCGTAGTAACTCAATTATGTTAATTGGAAGGAATGGTGCATTAACCGTCTAGTATAAACAGGTAGCAAACAGTTGCCAAACGTGAAGCGTGCTTGCGTGAAACAATCGACTGTTTGCGAGCATTACATATTACCTCAAGATATTATCAGGATATCGCAATACAACAACATTCAGGATCGTCCTGCCAGGATATCCCCAGAATACCCTCTACTCACAAAGCCGGGATTAACCAGGTAGGATTTCCTACGGATATCCTGGGTATGTCCCAATATCCCGTGCGACATTGTGACATCAACGGGACCTGTTCAGAACGTCCCATGGATATCGGATGCTATTTGGGACTACGACTATTACTACTACTAATACTGATGCTAATACTACTACTTCTACTGTTATTACTAGTACAACTACTATTTCGCCTACTACTAATACTACTATTACTACTACATGCCTACTTCTATTATTACTACTACTTATACTACTGCTACTATTAATACTTCGAATACTACTACTATTACTGCAACTTCAACTATTACTACTACTACTAATGCTACTGCTAATACTTTTACTACTATACTACTGCTACTACTAATACTTCTACTATTACTGCAACTTCAACTATTACTACTACTACTAATGCTACTGCAAATACTTTAACTACTATACTACTACTACTTCTACTATTACTACTACTTATACTACTGCTACTACTTATACTTCTAATACTACTACTACTACTAATGCTATTGCAAATACTTTTACTACGACTACTACTGGTGCTAATACTACTACTTCTACTATTATTATTTTAACTACTACTACAAATACTACTGCTAGTACTACTACTACAAATACTACTGCTAGTACTTCTACTACTATTAATACTACTACGTCTACTGTTACTGCTATGACACTAATACTGCTGCTGCTACTATTACCACTACTGCTACTGTGTACTTATACTACTGCTATTACTAATACTTCTACAACTACTGCTAGTACTATTTCTACTATTACAGCTGCTACTGCTATTATTGATTTAACTTAAAAATTGAAACAATGTATTTATTGCATTGTTATCAACAATGACATTACTGCTTTTATTAATTAGTTCGTGACCATTATCTGATCATATGCGAACAATCGCTGCAATCGGCAAAGCGGTTTTGGCGTGATCAGAGGACAAAAATAGTAACATTCATTTATATATATATATATATATATTCACTATATATATATATATATATAGTGAATATAGTTATATCAAAACAAGAAAAAATATCATTTAAAAAAATTCAGAAATATGATTACTTGCGGAGAAACCAAGGCTGAAAGTCACTACAGCATCGTCACAAATGACGTCATAGCTCGATACATGAAGATGTAAGCGGTGTCGGCTTTGCAAATCATACTAGAAGTAGTACCTGAAACCGGTACATCTATTTAAGAAATATTTTTGATTGACGGAGTGCCGCTTAGACACTGATTTCTCTGCTTAAGATTTCATTATCAAGGAAGTAGATGGTTTAATAGGGCAAGCATAAAAATCTCCTCTAAAGCTTCATTTGCCAATCATAAACATAACTTAAATGCCACTCATAAACGCTCCCAGCAAATGAAGCAGTGCTTCAATGAAACAATAGTTCGTTCAATAGATAATAACAGAAAATACAGATAGGGAAACCCCATATCAAATAATTCTCCCGCTTTTATTCCTTCTGCAGCGCTCTTCCTTACACTATGACGTTTTTAATTAGTTGCTAAATGATCGCTAAGATGAAGGTTGATTTTCATGAACGCTTGCGTTGTTTGCGATTTTGGTGAATAGCCAATTGAAACACGTATTTTAAGCCCCCCTATTACGTGTTCTGCGTGTAACACGTATTTCAATTGGCTATTCACCCGCAACGCAAGCTTTCATGAAAACCAGCCCTAAGTGTACAGTTTGAACATTGTTTATTTCGCTTAGTTAAAAATAATGCAGAGAATACTACAATATCAAACTCGCTGAAATCTATTAAATTCAGATATCTACGAAATCGATTATATAATGTTACATATTGATACAAAATAACATATCCAAACTTAGTATTTATGGCCTTAATATTAACTTACTTGGGGAATACATGGACTGGTACTATTGATCGTGTACACCTCTCTATATATTTTCTTAAAAAAAAAAAAAAGTGAGTTAAGTCGTGTAGTACGTAAATTAACTCTACATATTCAATATCTGTGGAATAAACTTATTCATCGTAGCCCGAGTTGCTAAGGTGTAGTAAATACGTACTTATCGTACTTTTGATGTCCATGTGACTGGATTCTAATTCCGAGCTGCCATAACTTTTCTTCTCTTTCACAGCTACGTGGAAACGTTCCATCTCGTTCTCTACCTACTGCAAATGGTATTTACATTCAAGCTAACACAAATGATTGTGACATTAATTAGCAGATACAAATGTTTTATAAAGAGAATAAAGACAATACGGAAACACCAAAACTATTACCGAACATCATCAATAAGAATTTAAGTGTACAGGGAAAGAAGGGAGTAAGTGCATTTTATAACAAATGAGTTTGCACTCTTAACAAGTACTACACAATCAGAGCTATCCGTTCAGAAAGTTTCAATCCGAAAGTTCCAAAAATCACAACATTAAAGCGGTTTTTAGAATATGAAATTCATAGTAGTAAATGGGGAGTTGCACTTTAAAATGCGTTTTACGAGAAATAACTTTTCATGGACATACCTGTTTCTTTCAGTGTACGCTTCAATTGTTACGAATGGCCGAAACGAACTGTTGAGCTTCTAAGGCCGGGACCTAGTTTTCGTTCAATGGTCTTCCACAAACACGAACAAACTTCCACACGCACTAAGAAGTTAGTACTATATTAACGCTACATTTCTTAGTTAAGTTCTAAAGTTTTTGCATTATTTTGAAGAGCCATGTACAAGTTTTGTATATAGGGATTAGAAATGTAATGGATATCAATTATGTTGAGCAATTCTCCACCAAACTTTGCATGGGTTCGCCTTATTTAACCTTCGAAATGCCGTATATTATTTCGATCCTAAAAATTTGACAGACGGATTGCAAATCACAAGATATTCCCGTCTACGCCGATAGAGGTAGTCGAGTGGATTAGTACGCTAGTCCATTTACTCCAAGATTGTGGGTTTGAATCTCGCCTAAGACATAGATGTTTGTGTGATTTTAACTTAAAATTAAGGGTAGTTAGGATAAATCAATATTTTCAGTAACAGAATAATATAAAAAAAGGATTTAAAGTGATATATATATATATATATATATATATATATATATATATAAATAAAGTAGGATAGTGGTTAGGGCAACGGAGTGTTAAAGCAGATCATAAGATTGAAGGTTCGAATCCAGCCACAGATAAGTGCAAAAATTAACATCTCTTAAGAAACTAAAATCCATTACGCGTAAGATAACGAACGGACGCGTGGTGCTCGTGCAGGGCTCTGGTTTGCGTTATTATTTCGGGACAACATATTATCCCTATATATAAATTTGTATGTTAGTATGTTTCTTCTCTCATTACGTCAAAACGGCTTGACCGATTCCAATTATTTTTCGCACATGATCAGATAATGGTCCCGTTTAAATTAAAACAACAATCAGAAATAAATAAATAGCTTTGCATTTATAATTTTAATTTGGATTGTTACAAAATATATACATTTAATGTTTAAAGCATTGTAGTAGTATTTGCAGTCGTATTATTATTATTATTAGTAGTAGTAGTAGTTGTAATAATAATAGTATTTGTAGTTTGGTCTAGAAAGCCCCTAATACGCCCGTTCGTGATCAAGGTGACGCACAGCACTGACCCCACGGCCGTCACTCACATGGACGCTGTTCCACCAACGGTGGACAGATGGCGTTGGGACAGGCTCCGGACCTTTCGGTCTGTAACGCCAGTGGTTATTTATATAATTTGTAGTAGTAGTAGTAGTAGCAGCCGTTGTTGTAGTGGTAGTATTAGCAGCAGTATCTGCTTTAATTAGTAGTAGTAATAGTAGAAATAGTATCAGCAGAAGTATTAGTATTTGTAGTACTACTACTAGTAGTAGTTTTAGTAGTAATAATAGTATTAGTAGCAGCAGTAGTAGTAGAAGTAATAGTAATAGCAGTACCAATAGTAACAGTGGTAATAGCAGTAGTATTCGCATTAATATTAGTAGTACTAGTAGAAGTATTATTAGCAGTACTAGTAGTAGTATTAGCAATAGTATTAGTAGTAGTTGTAGTAATAGCAGCAGCAGTAGTATTATTATTATTAGAACTAGTATTATTAGTATTAGTAGTAGTAATAGTGCTAGTAGAATTAGCAGTAGTAGTAATAGAAGTAGAATTGGTAATTGTAGTAGTAGTAGTATTAGTAATAATATTAGCAGTAGTAGTAGTATTACTATTGGCAGTGGTATTAGTAGTAGTAACTGTAGAAGTAGTATCAGTAGTAGTAATTGTAGAAATGGTAATAGTAGTAATATCATTAGTAACAATAGTATCAACTGTAGTAGTAATACTAGTAAAAGTGTTAGTAGTAGTATTAGGAGTGGTATTAGCAGTAGTATTAGTAGTAGTAATAGTAGCAGTAGTATTATTAATAGTAATAGTAGTAAAAGAATAAATATTTGCAGTAATATTAGTAGTAGTAGTAGCAGTAGTATTATTAAGTGGTAATAGTGCTAGTTGAAGTATTAGCAGTAGTATTAGTAATAATAGTAGTAGTATTAATAATACAGGTAGTATTATTATTAGTAGTAGTGGTGGTGTTAGTAGTAGTAGTAGTAATGCTGGTAGTAGTAGTAATAGCAGTAGTAGTATTCGCTGTAGTATTATTAGTAATATGAGTGTAATAGTAATATTAGCAGTAGTATTAGTAATAGTAATATTAGCAGCATTAGTAGTAGTAGTAGTAGCAGTTTTGCCTATCTTCTCTGTTACTAGCAACGCACTAATGAGTGTAGTATACGACTTTTTAGTCCACGAGCTATATTATATAATAAACATGATAATTTATTATGGACAATTCAAGCACAGATAACAAATAGACAGACAAAATGGAAATAATGAAATGAAACGTTGGGTAACCTTTCACACGATTTTCCCATTCGAGAAAGAAAATAGAAACTGCAATGTTATGAAGACACATCTTTCATTTTCCATTGAATATTGAAGCATTGACTTGAATTATCAGACTTGGTTGTTCACAGACCGGTTAAGCCCTGCCCGTTTACAGCCCGGCTCGAGATTCGGGCCTGGGTTTGCAGGGCTCTGATACGAACTGAATCAGTTTAGTGCGTTGTCAGAGAAGTTTTAGTATTTCAATTTTCCTAAAAGAATACTATGATGAACAAGTTCAAATGCCTTTGAAAGGTCCAATAGAACTAATATAACTACATGTCCGTCATTTAGCGCATGTAACGCAGAATCTGTAATATCCAACACAGTGGAAGTGCTATGTGATTTACGAAAGCCAGATTGACAGACGGCAGAATACCAGCGCTATCAATATGAGAATAATTTGTTCGGACACTAACTTTTCGATTACTTTAGAAAATATTGGCAATATACTGATTGGTCTAAGGTCATTAATGGATTTCATAGCAGTCTTTTTCGGTAACGGTAAAACTTTAGCTAGTTTCCACGCAGTAGGGGAACTGCTATTAGTCAAGTAGTAATTTACTGTGTGTGTTAATGGAGATATGATGGTAGAAAAGGTTAGTTTCAGCATCCTGCCAGTGATTTAAACTTAATGCTATATACTGCCTTTCTTACTTCACCATCATTCACAAGTCTTAATGTGAATGTATTATTACAACTGGGATGCGTGCGTGAATTATACCGATTAATTTGTTATACTCGACCCCGAGATATGGTATGAACTAGCAAAATGTCAGTTGATAAGGTTAGGGTCATTTAGTTCTTCGGCGTAGCATTCGGGAGGTCGTGGGTTCGATGCCAGCGGCCACCCATCCTGACTGAGGTTTTCCCACGGGTTTTCCTCAGTCATACCACGCAAATTCCGGGATGGCACCTTCAACATAGGCCCTGGCCGACACCTTCCCGAATCCTTTGCCCTCTCCTATCCCGGCCTGAGCCTCAGATGACTAAAGGTCATAAATAAAATTTAAATTTATTTCTTCGGTAAGTACCAAGCTTAACTTTTTATCGCTTATTCCCAGTTCACGTAGCGTCTTCCAGGTATCTCTGGTATTTTTAGCACAATTTACGCGATAATAAGTAAGCAGACTTCTCTTGTTTTATAACTGCAGTAGTAAAGTTACGAAGTTCTTTATACTCATCTGAGTGCTGTTGCAACCTAGTACGTTTAAACTTTTGATACGCACTATCGCGTGTTATTAGAAATGCATGACAATTTGTAATTTGCAATTCTAACTGTAGCGTATGTGGGTCGAAAAGGCTAGTTACCCAGCTTTCAAGCAAATTCACTTTATTATCTATATTTTCCTTAACTTCAATTTGCTTCCAGTTCAAAGCCTGTACATTTTGAAGAAAAGTTTCCTCATTTAGCAAGTTGTAATTATGATTATGAATATCAAAATATTTGCGCTGGGGTTTTTGAAGGTTTACGGTAAACAATGATCGGATGAGTCGATAGGAGAACTGACCCCACATGATTCAACCAATTCAGTTCTATCAGTAATTACTATATCCAGTAACGATTCGCCATGCTCCGTTATTCTGGTTAAGTCTTTAATAAGTTAAGTGAGACCAAAACTATCCAGAATGGACTTCAAATACTTCCTTTCAGCTTCGTTTTGGACACAATTGATTGCAGTTTAAATCTCCCAATAGATAAAGGCTATCAACCTGTGGATACGTTATAAGATCTTCGAGAACAGATAGTTTACAATACGGAGTACTGGTGGTCTACATACCGTAATGACACCTAACTGGAGCGAATTTACTCTAACAGTCATAAGAAGACATTCTACTTCCTCTGTTTTATGAGTCTGGACAAGTTTAACTTTTAAATTTTGAAAATAAATTATAATTTCCCCACCCTCTTTATGTTCCCTATAGAATAGAGTATCCAGTGATATTAATAAGGCTTGTATCTAATGAATGATCAAACCATGATTCTGTAACTATAAAAATTGCACACTGCATTTCTGAAAGCAATAGGCGTAATTCCTCTATTTTTATGAATAATGGAACGGATATTAGCGTGCATAATTACGAACTAAGATCTTTGTAATACGTTTGTTATTCCCTCAAACTTACAATGTAGAGTACTCGTGCGTACCGTGCTTGTTCCGGTAGTTTAATGGTCTGGAGTGCTGCCTTGTAACATACGTATATTCCCGGAACTCATCAACAGGCTTAGGAAACTTTCTTTAAACAATCACAGTATAACGAAAAAACGCCAGCGACTAAGCTCGTCGAAAGTTAACCGGTAAAGAATGTGGTTTTTACCCTTGTACAGTTACACAACCGAGCTTTCGGAATTACACCACAACTTAACATTTTAGTAGAAATAACAATTGATATTATACAACGATGCACCACTGAATTTTCAAGTATACTAACACACGTGAAAAGTTGACACATAGATCTATAAATATATATACACATCGACACAAAACAGACCAGCAGTCAATAAAATACAGGTTGGAATTGCTGTTCAAGACATGCTCAAAAATGATGGAACACTACACCGACATAAATACAGAACAGTTCTAACTAACTCAATCCACACTTGCCGTTTAATGCTATTTTATCGCTGAGTTCAAAGATATAGTAGTTCACTGACATTTGTAATAAAGTGCTTTTGTTTAGCTTTCACAATTACTACCTTCCCATCTTGCGTAAAAACATCCCTTGTACCAAATTTGTAAGTTTGCTTTTTTGAGCAGCTGTAATCTAGCTTGGCAAAGATCCTCCCTGATTGAAATACCTGAGTTTTTTAAACTTTCTTTTGTTTCTGAGAACCAATGCTCTGGCCTTATAGTTGGTAAATTTAACTACAATAGCTCGGTTCCTGCCCGGCTTCTTTGGGCCTGTTCTATGCGTACGATACAAGTCGGCGTTCTGAACTTTAACCCATAACCTGTCGTCAAAAACAGACAAGGCAACTGCGTCTGTATTTTCATCGTCACGTTCAGGCAAACCAAAAATACGGATGCTATTCCTACGTTGGTACTGCTCCAGTTCTACAATTTTGTCATTAAGTCTGCAAATATATTATTAAAGATGTTTGTCTGTATATGACAGCTTATTCTTGACCAGATACATATTTCGTAATATTTATTAATTAATTGGCATTCCTCACTAATTTAAATGTATTCACATAACATAAAAAAATGACTTCTCCATTTCTATTTTGGCCGACCTACGAGTTCCAAAATTGGTTTAATGCTTGAAAAATCTTTGGAACATTTTCCATGGTACTGTAATTCTGTTACAAGATTCCTACTCCCAATAAGAAGTTTGGGCCTTACCCCTTCTCCCCACTCATTTTTTCGTAAATAACATTTCTTGATAAGATTTCCCCTCATATCTTAAGTGACAACCATATGAACACTTCCTACGCTCTGATGCAGTTTTAACCCTAAACTCTTTTCCACAAATGAAGCAATTTCTTTTTAAATCGAAGGTTTCTTCTGAGGTTCTTAAACAAGTTGAAGATACTGAACAATGAGATGGGTTATCGGTCTGCATTGATGTACACCTTGATACCAGCAATACTTGATTCAAAAAGAAGGACAAATGATTTTAAATGACGACGACACAGAAAACAAATGAAAGGATATTTCTTTCTAGAAATTTATATTTACTTTATTGAATCTTCTGGACAATGAAGCAGGACATCTTCACTATGTAAAATGGGGATTGTTCAGAGACTTCAGTGGACAAATGCTACTATGTTTATGGGAATTGGAGAATAATAAGTATACCAAGCTGATGCAAGAAATACACGTTATTGAAGTAATTTTAATGTAATAGAATCTAGAAATGCAATATATAGAAGTCTCGTATGTTGGAAATTCATGGAACATAAAACAGGTTAGTTTGTTATTCAATGTCCTAGTGAATGTCAATGCTTGAGGGATTTCTTTAAGATTCCAAATAAATGGATTATAAGCAATGCTCGGCCAATTCAGACGTTTTACTTATTGGAGTGCTGAATTATACTTTAAAGGTACACGTCTTATGCTGAAGCTATTTCACAATGTTTTCAACATCCAATATTTATAAGCAAAGTAATCTAAATAATCATTCATCATTAGATTACTACCAAAAGCAAATCTATTAAAATTGGCAACGATTGATGGTTACGAATTCATGTGATAAGAATTCATCGGATAGTCTATTATTTCATAAATTTCAACCGATAGAAGACAAAGTCGAACACTACTTAGGGCGCTTTTATTTACAATGCATGATACACGACATGCCTGAACCAAAGCGGGCAGCGTTGTTATTAACATTAATAGACAGCAAAACGTATGCTCAAATACAAGTCCTAAATAACTAACAGCATTATCATATCAAGAAATTCAGGATAGTTTGATCCAATTGTATTCAGATAAAACCAATATAATTACTGAACGATTTGCATTTCATCGAATGTATTAGATTCCAGGCCAGCCTATGAAAGATTTTGTTTCAGAAATAAGGAATCAAGCAAACAAGTGCACAAGTTCGGTACATTCTTACAAGAAGCACTATGGACCAGGAATAACGGATAATAATTTGAGAAAGCGATTACTTTCTATTGCTGACTTTAGATAAAGCCATAGAAATATCAATACAACATGAAATTATTGATAAGGATAGTCATTTGTTATCTAGTTTCAACTATAATAAGCCTCTTTCGATAAATAAAATAAGACAACCAATCGCATCTGGCAGTAGAACACAATATCCTAGTAATTAAAATCCTAAAATACAAGACTGCATATATTGAGGGCAATCACTCACGCAACAGGTGCCCGCATATGGCAAACAATGCAATTTCTACAAACGTCCTAATCATTACCAATTCAAAAAAACGATCATCCTATAGAAAGCAGCAGGACATTCAGATTCAGTCAATAAACGAAAATGTAGAAGAACTGCATACTGAAAATGTTCAAGTTGGGTTAGGACTGAATGATTTTTGGATAAATACAACCCACGAGGTAGATTCCATAAATCAACATCCAGCTTTAGTAATTCAAGTAAGACTTAATGGCAATAATCATGATGTAATGATATACACTGGAGCATGTCGAAATGTGATAAACATAACACAACTATCTCAATGCAATCTAACCTCAAATATTCAACCTCATTTACTAGACATTAATAATCAGTCATTAAATATTACAAGAACTGTTCACTTGCCAGTAATATACAATAACAATTTACATTATGTGGATTTCTGTGTAACAGATGCTGAAATTCCAATTGCTATACTTAGTCGTACAGGTATGATTCAATTACTAGGTAACTGGCAATTTCGTTTATTACAAAGTATGAATTCAGTATTTGGAGTAAATCAGGTAAACGGACCAGTAATGGATACTTTTCACCATTATATTTTTTTACTCAAATACAATTTAAATGTATTGATCAAAATGAGAATATTACACGTTCTGCATTCTTTCTTCTAGTGATTTCTACCCATTACTTTCATCAACATACATTTTTTGAGAGGAAATCACCTTTTTGTATAACATTGTTTTTGTTCCAGTGATGGACACGGAAAAAGCTAGATGTTCCAGTAATGGACATACTGTATAAATCAAAATAATTTAAATAATCATTGCTTATGTTTCGAAGATAAGTAGTAAACACGTTTATGTTTAATGCTGTTCTTCGATTATCTGATTATTTCATGGAATCCACTGAGTGATCATTCCGATGATCCTGGGTTCGAAAGCAGCTCTCGACCATCCGCACTGAGGTTTAAACGTTTGTTTTCACTCAGTCATAACAGGCAAATGCCCTAATGGCACCTTCAACTTAGACTTGTCGACTCCTTCCCGTTTCCTTTCCCCTACCCTATCCCGGCCTGAGCCACAGATTCCTTGTGGCCATAAAAAATGCAATTGCATGAATAAAAAGCGAAAACTATTACCTAAATCACTTGATTAACAGAATGCATAGAAGAATAGGTGCAACCAGGGAGAAAGACTCAAGGGTGAGCCGTTGCGCACGGGGAGGTGGGCGAGCTAGCTATGATGACGTAGGGAACGGGTCACAGGCAGATATTGCATTCCACTAGTAACGCTCAATGCAATGCACCTAGCACCGATATCAGATTTGCATACAAGATGACCTATGATCACTTGTATGTGAAAGACACACAAAATGTTCAAAAAGCAGCAGAGCTCTTGGATCGCAAAAGGAGAAGCTTGCTTATGGTCTACATCTTGATCTACAAAACCAGATCCTGGATGATATGATTGATCTAGTGAAAACAACGGAAGTGATTGAATCAAAAAGACTGCTGCCCTTTTAGAAGGGAATAATTATAAGAGTTAACTCTTCGAAAAATTTGTTTCAAGAGTTGTAGTCGGAGTACGATTTCAAAGTTAAATCAGGACGTAATAGAAACATTCTTCTCGTCTGTTCGTACTTACAATCATTCTGATGCTCTCCAGTTTATGTACCGTTTAAGATGATATGTGTTGGGGAAATACTCTAATGCACCTTTCAGCATGAAGAGTAATGTTAAAGAGGACAGCGAACAAAGCTTGACTAGTTCTTTGGGTGAAGTAAATGATGAGGAGCGTACATCGGGAAAATGGTCAAAAATCTTACAGTAAATTTTGTTATAGAAGAAGAATTGGAAAAAATATCAGAAAAATCAGAGTGAAGGATCAGTAGAAAACGAATTTGCATTGGACATTATCAGCGATGTCGTTGGATACGCATTGTGGGAATCCTAATAAGAAAACCTTCGGTGAAGGAGCCGGATTCCCTATCAGTTGCGGTTTACCAAACATAGCCACGACCACCGGAAAGTTTCCGACAAGAAATTTTCTCTTGTGTTGCCATTTTCTCGAAGTAGATGAAAGAAGCGAAAGGTGATCATATCTTTTTCCAAAGAGAAAAAGGAACGACGAAGAAAAAGGGAAAGGAAGGGAAGAATAGTAAAGAAAGAAGTGGCAACGTTTGGGTCGAAACCACAGAGATTTTTCCACATGTCTGTGGTTTTTAAGAAAACATATGGTGACCTAAGGCTTTCTTGTTTTGGACGATTATATAGCGTTTAGAGACCGAGCCGCCGTAGCTCAGTGGTAGAGCGTTGGCGTAGCATTCGGTAGGTCGTGGGTTCAATCCCAGCGGTCAACCATCCTGACTGAGGTTTTCCAGGGTTTTTCCTCAGTCACATATCGTAATGGCACCTTCAATATAGGCACTGGACAACGCCTTCCCGAATTCTTTCTCCTCCCCTATCCCGGCCTGAGCCACAGATGCCTAAAGGCCATAAATAAAATTTAAAAATTCAAATTCACGTAGCGTTTACACTAAGAGGCAAGCGGTGTTCTTTGTGAGTTAAAACGGTGTTAGAAAATTCTTCAAATTCGATGTCATGGATCTCCTCATCTTTCTAAAGGCAGGTTTATTTTCCAACTGAAAACCTTTTCCTGTGTGTGAAAGTATTAGAAAAGCGTTTTCAAGAATTCCACGGGAAACAAGATCTCCGAAGAAACACTGAAATACAACAAATTAAAGGAAATAGAAATCGAACAAATAAAGCATATTCTTATTCCGGAAGAAGCAATTGTTCTGTTTTTTCGAACACGAACTTATATCCGACTTCAGCACCTAAATTGAACATCTCTGTCAGCAAACCTCACAGAAGAAAGCAAGCAAAGAAAGAAGTAGACAGATTTCAGCGATAACACGACGTGTCGCTTGATATGAACCGAACTTTTGCAGAAACATCTTGCTTCTTAATAACTTGTACATGTGTGTGTGTGTGTGTTTTTTTTTTATTATTTACAACAGCTTTCCTACCTCCATAATTCTTACAATGCTACATTTTCCTGTTTTCCTCCATTTTCCGAACAATTTAAGACATTGCTTATAGTGATAAGTTTTCAGAGGAGGGGTCTGGAGAAAGATTTTACGTGAACACAATAGAATAGAATAAGATAGAAATGTATTCGTCTGTGTCGTACATGCAGGTCGAATCTGTGATACATAAGACTCATACATGAGACAGGATATTTAATTAATTAATAAAGTACAATTAACATGACTATAAATTATTGCACAAGTCATCACTCAAACAGTATAGTAATCATTATTTACCAATAAACTGAAAAGTTCATATTTAAATTTATTTATATTTTATTGAAAAGTAATCGATCATTGTTCTTTTTCCTTTACCGATTTTTATTATTCTCTCTTCTGCTTTTACTCTTCATTTCTTTCCTTCCTCTTTTCTTCTTTTTCAATCTTTCTTATCATTTTCATCTATTTGGTATAAGTTTGTAGAAATTCAAATATTTTTACGTATTTACAATTAAGTGAGCAGTAGACTTCAATTGAGTATGAAACCTACTAATAATCCATATGTCTCCATTTATTACAAATAAGAGGAGAAAAAAAATCTGAACGTGAATGTGAAAGCGAGGAGCAGCCCACGATAGCCCGTGGATGACGTAGTGCGCGGAGCTGACCAGTTTTAGCACAAGCATCTGGCCCACCCTTGAGTCTCTCTCTCCCTGGGTGCAACCATGAACCTAACATCATGTCAGAAATATGGGATGAAAGCAATGACGAGCGAATAATCTTCAGTGGCATCAAAACATACTATATTAAGTTTTTCCATGTAGGTGAAATGATTATACCGCCCTTATGAAAAACGTATTTTACAACTTTTCTCTTCAAGTGTCCATTACTGGTGCGTTTACCTCATGTCTCAAAATTTTACAAACCTAAAACAACTTATGAAGAAAGCCATTTTATCCATCTCGGATGAATCATACTCAGTACCAAACCAGACCTAATGTTGAGAATAATAATAATCAAATGTCACTTAGTGACACAATTACAACAATCTTTACGGAAATTAGAATCACCACAGAATCAATTTCAACATTGGGTACATGAGCAATTAGAGAAAAATCAACTCATGGTTAGTTCACAAAATGAGGAGGATGCGAATTGTAATTCAATACAACAACAGTTATGAATCTAATACAATACAATCTACTAATGAAACACAGTTGACTTCATAAAATTAAAATACTTCTACGCAAGGTTGAATAATTTAAATCAGATTTTTTTTTTTTTTTTTTTAATAATAATGTTATATCGAAAATAGATTTTGTGTGTTAAAAGAGTAGAACTAAAGTGCAGTATTTTTGAATCGTGATTTGAATCGTAAGTAAGCTTGAAATTTACCCTTTAGCCCTTGCGTGACGAATATGCTCTTATGATGTAAAGCAAAACCAAAATGATCGACCGAGCGTCAGAGCTCAGCACTCTATCACTGAACGATCGCGGCTACAAAATAGCTCTTATACTTTATGGAATATTGTCATGGGGTTTTCCCAAATTGATAGTAGTTTTGAGGTCTGATAACTCTGAGTGAAATGAACTAAAGTTTATCTTAGTAAACTTAAATCCTCGAATATTTCATTAAGAAGATGTAGCCTGGAGAAAAGAGGCAATTGCGATTATAAAATTTGCAACTGCTTAGGAAGAAAGGAAGACACAGACGTCATTTTACAAGGAAAGCTGATACATAGAAACATAGTAAATTGTTTGTTTTTCGAACTTAATTACGGGGTTCTGAAACCATTCACCATACATCGACGAAAGTAACATAGAAGTTTCTTACATGTTAACTTTCTTTGTAAAATATACCACATGAACATCACACATTCGTGAATTTTCCTTTAGTTTTTACCGGTTAAGGTATTTGAAAAAAAAACTAACTTAGTAGCTTTTTCAGTGCCGCCAGTTATTTAAATAAAATAATTGATTTAAATAAAAAATCAAAATGATTTAAAAAAAAAAAAAAACTCGGGAATTTTTTCAACCCTGCTTCTACGCCAACTGAACAAGATATTGAAACACAATTTGATTCATTCTTGTGTGATATTGGTTTTCAAAAATATTTACAGAAATCGAAGCTAACTTCTAAAAAACAGGTGTGGATGACTTGGTTTCGAAAAGGTTACAAAAATGAGGAAGAACAGGAAAACGAGTATTTCCCGATAAAATTTTCATGGATACATTTGTAACTTAAAGCATTTTCATCAATCAAGGAGAGAAGGAAGTGAACTTTATTTGATTTTAGCTATATGATATGGAATACGATTCAGAAAGTGTGACGCAACGTAGATGAACTTTGAAACTATTTCTTGTCAAAATTTGACAAATAAACATTATTTATAATTATGTTATATTTATTTTATGTATTCATGTTTATTAATGTTTGTGTGGTTTCATATGGTTATCTAATGTGCTTCATTCAATTTATGGAACTATTATACTTTAATGTGCTCAAGATACTTATTGATGGTGCTATGGAACTGTGATATTTTAATGCAACTCGTTTTCTTTCAGGAGGGAGGTGAACTCATAAGGAGGAGAATAAGAAATGAGCAATACTTGATTCAGAAATAAGATTTTAAATGATAATGACACAGAAAACAAATAAAAGGACATTTCTTTCTAGAAATGTATTTATAATTACTTTATTGAATCTTCTGGACAACGAAGTAGGACATCTTTACTATGTAAAATGGTGATTGTTTAAGAGACTTCAGTGCGCAAATGCTACTATGTTTATGGGAATTGGAGAATAATACGTATACCAATCTGACGCACGAAACACAGCTTATTGAAGTAATTTTAATGTAATGGAATCTAGAAATGCAATATATAGAAGTCTCGTATGTTGGATAAGATAAGATAAAATGAATTTTATGGTCGATAACTGCACGACGTCCGTCTCGAACGTATGTTGGAAATTCATGGAATATTCATTCCACTACGTAAGTTTTCACAAGATGCTGACAAAGTTTCTTTAAAATGATAACCGATAACTGCAAAGTGGCAGAACATAATAAATATAACCTACAACATTCAATTGAAAATACCACATCTTCAAAGGTAAGTTATATTAAAACTAAAATCACCAACTAAATTTATGTTCCAACTAATAGAATTATAAATAACATTACCGTTATAAATGCACTGAGGTTCTATTTACTCCTGTTGAGTACAGAAATAGCCTAAAATTGATGTACTGTATTTCTTTTTCTTTTTTCACTACCTACATAGTAATTTTGACGTGACTCAACCTTATTGAAAGCTGGCATGCTATCTGGGTAGGTATGAGATATATCACACGAGAAGGCGAACAAAAGACACTACCAATTCATCACCTATTTTACTTGACAATACACAGCAAAGTCAAGTTGTCATAATCGTCAGCAGCTCGCAACTGACTAATGGGGATATAGAAGGTAAATCATTGTTCGTGCGCTGGTGCGTTTCGTTGCTATATTTTTAGCTAACACAGTAATTGTTCAACCATATTGATATATACATCATTTTAAAGCTTATGAAGCAGGTAACAACTTTTATGTCAAACATGTTTTAGATATTTTGAGTTTAAGTAAACTACATGATAAGAAGTGTAAATATTAAAAGCAAAATAGCGTTATTTTGCGCTCTTGATCTAAATTACGGCAAAACTACTAGTAATGGCGCAAAACGGAGGATAAACACTTTTGTACTATGTGGTTTAGGAATTATAACAAAAAAAGTATCATATCGTTATGTCTATGGGTTACGGAGATATAATACAATCACTGAAAGTCCGTAAATTTGTAGTTCCTGGCGGGATACGGGGAAAGCACAGGGGGAGGGGCGGGAAGTTTTGGAAAATGCACCTCTAGTGGTGATGCAACAACTGGCCAAAATTCAGCTTTCCACTAATTATTCCCGACTCAAACCTTTATTGACTGGGCTATAGCTAATATAGGAACACGCGGAAAAGGAGCAAGATGGGGTCGGAGCTGTCAATTAGCTCAGGAAAAAATAAAGCGACGGTTTTTGAAAGTCTCAATGTACAGCCCACTCCAAAAATGTTGACCGCATTGCTTAGGCTATTTTGAGCTGAAATTCTCGAAGTCCAACTTCGGGTATCTTCGGAAACAGTAAACCAAAGATGCCAGGTTCGAGCCCTCGAAGGAAGGATGAACCTTTGAAATTGGGAAAAAAAGTGCAGATGTTTTTGTTTTTTTCTTTTAAGTGCAATAAGACATGTTGAAATGTTATTAAGTGTAGAAAAAAGTAACATTCATTCAAATACGTAATGATACAGTATTTCGAAGCCACCCATACATCTGAGCACGTGATCGTTTTGTCACCTACGTTTCCATACGTAAAAGCACATTTGCAATGAAAGTGAAGACAGCAAATTTTGTTCTCGCGTTCATAGTACAGTAAACAAGAGAGAGGAGAGAAAAACAGCAGCATTTGCAACATATATGAATTTCATTGTCTTGAACACCGAAAATTCAGTCATGTTTCTTCACAAGGAGTTCTATCAGAAAGAAATAGATA